>APFE030710966.1:19016-90922 GCA_000404065.3 Pinus taeda | reverse complement strand
TGGGGTAGTCGTGGAAAGAATATAACACACACCCAACATGACCCAGGGACCTGTTAATGCTAAAAATCATAATTCCATGATGTCCACACCATAGGAGCACCAAGCCTTTATCCGCTTGTTCAAGCAGTACTG
This sequence comes from Pinus taeda, assembly GCA_000404065.3. NCBI lineage: Eukaryota > Viridiplantae > Streptophyta > Pinopsida > Pinales > Pinaceae > Pinus > Pinus taeda. The sequence goes on along the minus strand of APFE030710966.1, from coordinate 90,790 downwards.
AGATGTATTTGTGTGGACGCATGACGAACTTAAAAGTTAAAACTTATGACACATGAATTATCCAACATGTGATTTTGATAAAAGAAGGGGCCAATCCATTTCAAAAAAAGCTATGGAAGGTACATATAATGCTTGAGCCTTTCATTAAATAAGTATTAAGGAAATAGTTAGATGCTAGGATCATATACAAAGTCAGACACTCCACTTGGGTATCAAACTTGGTCCCGGTAAGAAAGAAGTCAAGGGAAATCCACTTATGTGTTGATTTATGAAATCTAAATTGTGCCTCTGATAAAGATAACTACCCCATGCCATCTATGGAATAAATATTTCAAATAGAATCAGGCTCATAAATGCTTTCTCTCTTGGATGGATATTTAGGATACAACCAAGTTCTAGTTTTAGAGCCTCACAGAATTAAAACAAGTTTCCACACAAAGTGGGCCACGTTCACATTTAAGTGAATTCCATCTGGGTTGATTAACGCTAGTGCTACATTCCAACATTCCATAGAAATCACATTTGAGGGATTTATTGGACAAAGTGTAGTGGTCTATCTTGATGGAATTACAATGTTTTCCAAACAAAGATCTGATCACATAGGCCACTTGAAGAAAATTTTTGAGCAATGTCGCAAGTATGGGATATCTATTAATCCCAAGAAGAGTATCTTTTCAGTGTTCGAGGGTAACCTTTTAGGCCACATCATCGCTAAGGGTGGGATTAAAGTAGACCCAGTGAGGTTCAAAGCAATTACACATATTCCCTTCCAAGTGAACAAAAAAACTATGCAGTCCTTTCTAGGGAAAATTAGCCTCCTCCATAAGTTCATCTCCGAATATGCTTAGATCGTCAAGCCAATAGAGGATATGGTGAAGAAGGATGCAATCTATGAATGGGATAAGAGGGAAAAATACACATTTTCCCATATCAAGCAAGCTATTATAGAAGCACCTGCATTATACAACCAAGATTTCAGTAGATATTTTTTCTCTACACCTTTGTTTATGACACTTCTCTTGTCAATGTGCTCACGCAAAAGGATGATCAGAATAATGAGTGGCCTATATGTTTTATGAGCACTAGTATTCAAGGACACAAACTCAATTATCCCACCAATGAAAAGAAAAATTATGCATTATACAAGGAAGTGAAGCACTTTCGGCCCTATATCTTGAAAATTCAATGTATTATCTTTGTTCCCCACCCAACAGTTGGATCAATCTTTGTTCAACAAGAGTTGGGTGAGAGAAGAGTGAAATGGATGACTGGTCTACAGGAATATGACTTAGAATTCAAACCATTCCACACAATCAAGGGCCATGGTCTACATCAACTAACAGTAGAAGCAGTGGATGCAAATGTAGAAGAATATCTCTCAGGATAGGAGAAAGAAATCAAAATGTATAATGTCGATCGATCTCCCCCCACTACTTTCATGAAATCTTGGAACACAAATGTGCACCAATACCTTGAGCATGACATCATGCCCTCCCATCTATCGACACAAAAAAATAGGTCAGTTAGAACCATAATGGAGTACAACTCAAGTATTTGGAAAAACATGATTTATAGAAAGTACAATGTGATCTCCACTACGGACCAGCCAGGGGACATTTCGTGGGTAACACAAAAACACACAAAGTCATGTGGGCTAACTTTTACTAGCCTACATTATTCAAGGATGCTCATGTTTATGCTTGAAAGTGTCTAATTTGTTAGAGGTGTGTTGATAGAAACAAGAAGTTAGATGCCCCATTGTAGCCTATTGCAGTGGAAGAACCTATTACACAGTGGGGCTTGGATATTATTGGAGAAATGTTTCCACATTCATTGAAGCAACACTGCTATATTATCACTACCATAGATTATTTCACGTGGCAGATAAAAGAAGTTCCGCTCAAACATGTGAATGACCAGGAAGTCATAAATTTCCTTCATTAGAACCTCATTTCTAGGTTTGGCATTCCTATTCCACTTGTTTTCGATAATGAGACATACTTTTCATCGCTAATAATTTATGATTTTGCATTGGAAAATGGTATTGTATTGAAACATTCAGCTAATTATTATCCGCAAGGGAATGGTCTTGATGAATCCACAAATTAGAACCTTATCCATATCATAAACATTACCATATTCCCTGAACAATTAAATTGGAACTTTTATTTGGTAAATTCTTTATGGGCTTATCAAGTCATGCCAAATACCTCTCTGAACACCTCCCCTTACTTCCTGGTATACGAAAAAGAAGTCATCCTCACACCCAACTTCTACTTGCCTTCTCTCTAACTTTCGCAAGAATCCCAATGCAAGCCATGTTTATTAGTGCAACATAAGATGGACACCCTTCAAAAATTACAAGACGAAATGTTGAAAGAAAAATAAAAGCTTTTACTTCATCAAAACTGAATTAAGAGGTGGTTCGATAAGAAGCCTACAGGGAAGAAGAACTTCAAAGTGTGTGACTTAGTCTTGAAGTGGGATAAATCCCATGAGGACAAATACAAACACACTAAGTTTCAATCCATGTCGATTGGGCTATTCACAGTGCATGAAAAGCTTGGCCATCACACTTATCATCTTCAATCACTTTGCAGGAAGATTGACTCTCTCCCCGTTAATGCCAAGACTTAAAACATTACTTTCAATGATGATCTAGCGCTGCACCCTACACTATGTACATAGTGTTTTCTTTATTATTTGTTTTAATTTTTCTTTGTTTTCTTCATGTGAATAAGTGTTTTCTATTAACATGTTGTGGATTATTAGTATGTGTGTGACCTAACTCTAAAGAGTCTTGTAACACTTAAATATTTGGGTAACCTCCTGTCTGACAAAAAATAGGATCCGTCTATAAGGAGAGTTTTGGTCCAACCATGAACCTGTGTCTATTCAGGAAACCTTATGGCTACAATTGGTTTTTGTGTTTCAGTGTTTTCATTCTTATCATATCAGTAGAAGAGGAGAAGGGGAAAATCTAAATGAGTAAAACCTAAATAAGAGGTATCTATATGCTTCTCTAAAGGAACAACCACTTCTACTCTCAATAAGTCAAGATCCCTCTTCCACCCAAAAATTAGTAAGTGTCGATGCACAATCCTAATTAAAACAAATAAATAAAGGTGAAAGAAGAAAAAGCCTTCATTCCCAGAGAGGTGAAGCAAGCAACTCCGTCGGGGGTCCAAGATCACTGGTAGTGGAGCAATGTTTTTGTTCCTACGTAGCTCCATTGGGTTACTGTCCAGGCCTACTGGTAGTGGAGCAACACCAGAGATGAAAAATTATACTTTGAAAATCTTAAGCTCGCGAGCTACACTACCCTTCCCAACTCGAAACATTGTGATATTGCTAAATCTTATGTTGTGTTAAACTGAGAAAGAATAGAGTGGACCATGTTTATTCATGGGGCAAGTGGGGAGACTAAAGTAATCTGCATGATAAATCAATACTCCCTGAATAACCAAGGCCTCACATAGAAGAAGTTAACCGAGGCAGAGAATCTATAATTCTACCAGTGTGTCAACAAGTGTTGTAGCTACTACAACATCCTTCAAAATTTTGGCTTATACTCAATTTTAGAGTCTTCCTTGGTTTTGCACATTGTTGTCACAAACACTAAAACTCATTTCATGTACTTTCTTGAAGTATTTTTCTCCCCTTTACAAGTTGGGTAAACTGTCATCTTTTCACGTGATTAGATGTTGCACAATGTGTAGAATCTTGTTCTAATGGTTTCAAGTGTCTATCTTTGTGTATATAACAATGTAAACATCTGTCATATTCATTCACAAAATTTTAAGCACTATCGCACAAGTGTCATCACGGTCATCCCAAAGTCTATCTTAAGTGTCGCACTTGTTGTAACTGGTCATAAAGTTGTCACATAGAGGGAAATGCATTGTTCATGGGTCATGGGTGATCTATATTGTTGTGTCATCAAATATTATGATTGTGAGATCACATTTGAAGTCTTATCACTGTTTACATCAGTCCCACCGGTCTTACACTTAGCCATTTCTAAGAAGGCTTCCCGATCGAGCAACTTAGCTTCACCCATGGAAACGTTTAGGGGCTAATATTTGCAAGTGGGATAAGTTTCCATGATTTTTCCAAAAAATAAATTCGCCAATTTCCATTTATTATCAAATTGATTCGCTCAAATTTCACAGTATAATATTATTTTACCCTACAAATCACCAAAATTATATGGACTCTACCTATAAAATAATTAGAAATTCGGATATGTTTATAAAGATAGCAACAAAATTTATATATTTTTCATATTAGACACCAATGATATTCACCAATATTTATGAACTTTAAAATAAATTTCCATCCTTCAAATTTTCTCTAGCTTCACCTAGCCTCCTTAAACTATGCATTACGTAGTTTTAGTCCTCTAGCTGTGATCTTTCCCCTTGGAACTGCACAATGATTAATTACTGCCTCCTAGGACTGTTGTACTATGCAATTTCCATGCCCAAGATCCAACCTTGACCTCCAGAATTGTGCAATCCTTCCTCGCAACCTGTCCTTCACTATGTGCTGCGTAATCACAAGCCTCAAGCTAATTCCCTGAGCCTCTGAAATGCCCAATATTTCCTAACCTTCCTTGCCTTCCTTCCCCTTGAAATTGCACAATATTTCCTCTCAATGCCCATCCACTCAATTTGTCCCATTGGCTCTCAGAACTGCACAGGTTTTTCCCTCAATCCTTCTTGAACTGTGCACTATGCAGCCTCAGGGTTCAAGCCTCACCCCTGGTTGCTTGAACTATGTAGCTGTGCAGTCACTAAGCCCTCTCTCTCAGCTCGTCACCTAGTTCTAACTGAGTTAATGGATCAAAATGCACTATCTTAGACTAGGGGGTTTTCAGAACGATGTTGTCTTGTCATGAGTGAATTGAAGATGTAGGTAATCTATCATGCCATGGAAAGATGATGAAGAAGGGGATGAAGGAGGGAATAATGCTAAAATACACACTTTTAGCTGAACACACAAGCTGATAAATCAAGATAAGAAAATGGACACTATTTTGTGACCACCATTCAAGACTTGAGATCATTGAAAATTATGTATCACCAAGCCATGCAAAGGTGAAAAGAAAAACATCCTCAAGAAGACATTAAGCACTCAAGAGCAACAGTGGCTTGACATTTCCACATCATCGAGAAGTCCATGTCAACAGTGTCATGTCTTGTCATGTCATGAGTGGTCACATGCCACACCTTGTGTCCAATAAGGTAACATATGTTTCAAAAATGTATTGTAAATTGTAAGTCCAAAGGACATGTGTGGAATACAAAGAGTCATGTAAAGTTGAAAAGTCATAGGAAGTGAAGCAGTCATGAGGCTAGATGAAGAGTTATAAAGAAGGTGAAGCATCACCTCCTCATCGTTATATATACTTACTCATTGTAAGAGAAAAAGATTTTTTCACCTTGGCTCCTCCCACAAAGAATTAGAGAGATAAGCTAGTTCTTTTGGGGAGAAAGGAGTGGCTCCAATGCTCCACTATTGGAGCTAGTGATGTTCATTGTATACACGTGTCTTGGTAATTTTACTTAATAATGGAAGCCTTCAAGGCCAACACGTTCTTCATGCATGGATTATGAATGTTTGTAAGACTATTCTGCGGATGTTTGTACTTCATGTTTTCTTTCACATGTGATAAGATAGTTTAAATATTTCCATTGTTTTAGTACTTATCTTATTGAAAATTTTTTGTAATGGTTGTTATTGTTGTCCCATCCTTGTGAACTGCATAGGATATTAGAAAAACCTTTCTCTTTTTTTCGTTGTAAAGACCATCACATCGTCTATGGACTATTCTACTGGATGTTAGGCGAATCCGTCTGGTTCATGTGTGTCTCTTCTTGGGTGGTACTACTACCTCTCTCTTAGAGGCTCACTTTCCTCCCCTCTCCACAGTAGAAGAAATTTGACACATTTACAACTAAACACTCACTAGGCACGCATTATTTCTTTTCGAAGGCACCATTGCATCCCTCTCTCTTGCTGACAGTTAAAGCCAAGGAAAATATTTAAGAACTTGGCAACCGAGCCTTTATACTAGATGGGACTCCTACATCAAACAGTGTGAGGTCTAATTGGGACTTCATATCGGGGAGATACCCTAAATGTTGGTGAGTCCATCACCATCAACAAAGTCATAGAGTCAAGTACTTCATTGAATATATTCAACATATGCTTAGGGGGAGCATGGTCTTCATCTTCTGTAGATTAACCCTACAGTGATCCTCTCTACATAGGGCAGATAAGTCTTCATTCAGCATTAGTCAACCCTTTTCCCTTGATTTCAAGGGGGAGATAAGCTTGGTTTTTGGAGAGAAGCTTAGAGATATTTTTGAATATTTTTACTGTAGAATTCAACAACTTATGTGATATGCTAAAACACAATATAAGAATCTACTCTACTTTTCAACAAAAACCAAAATTGATTAATGAAAACAACAAGCAGAAGATGAAGAATATCAATCTTACATAACACAATATTTCTCTGGGGAAAGCAACTGCTAAAAACCCCGACTATCTATATTTCATTAACCAGAATGTCTGAGAAGAAAATACAATGCATGTTCAACCAGAACAATTATTCCACTAGTACATTCTAACTCTCTGCTTCACAAGCCAACACTTAGCCAATTATGTTGCATGCCAAGTCCCTACTTCCTTGTGCAATCCCTAGAGGAATTAACCCATATTTAATTGGGAAATCCACTCTCCATAACCACGCAATCCAAACATAGGTCCTCAACTGATTGCATGCACCATATGTACAACTCGGAAAATTATAAAAATTATAGTACAATTTCCCTAAACTCTAATCTCAACTGGGTCTTCCTATGAACTGACATGCATGAGTTATTTATTATTGAATCATTAGTTAACTGGTGTGGTACTAGTGATGCACTAGTGCACTATTCCACTACTAGATGTCTACTAGTTCCTCCAATAGTTAGAACTAGTTTAACTGACTCTAACTCTGTTAGACTGAGTTATCTAATTACAACTCAAAAGAACTCAACCTAGGCCCCTAAAATTTATGGATTACTCTACATGACTCTATATAGAATTCCAACTCGAATTTCTTAAGTCAATTAAGTCAATTTAACTTAATTAACTATCACAAGTTGCTATGAGAATATAATTTCGATTTAATTCACAATTTAAGTCAAGGAAAAATTAAATTGGAATTTCTTGTTGCTATTTTTAACACTCCCTCTCAACAAGAAAGGGATTATCATCTAGCATAATCCTATCTCTGTGAAAGTTAAATTTGCATCTTGGCAATGCCTTTGTCAAAATATCTGCATCCTGCTCCTCTGTGGGAATACACTTCAACAATAGTTTTCCTATGCACACAATCTCAAAGATGATGATACCAGATATCAATATGCTTAGACCGATCATGAAAAACTATATTTTCAGAGAGTTTGATACAAATCTGATCATCACAATAAATCATAGTTGGATCCATCTATTGACCAAATAAACCAACAAGAATCTTCCTCATCCATATAGCCGCACAAGCTACTTGACTAGCAACCATGTACTTTGCCTCTTTTTAAACTAAGTGCAACTAATCTCTATTTCCAGTTGTACCAAGAACCAACTTCTGACCCAATACTGAAGATCCCTCCTGATGTAATCTTCATGTCGGACAGACTCCCTGCCCAATCTACATTGATGAATCCTTGAAGCTTCACTCCCTCTGTCTATCTATACCATAAACCATACTGAGTAGTGCCTCTAAGGTATCTCAGCATATTCTTGGATTCCTTCTAATACAAATTGGTCGACTTAACCATCGCTTCACTAAGTTGGTTAACTGCATAGCACATGTTTGGTCACATGTTCACCAAATACATGAGTGAACCCATAAGCTACTTATAAATAATAGTTTCCACTACTTCACCGTAAGAAACATCCTCATTCCTCTAGTTACCTGCTAGAGGAGTCTCCATGGGTTTATTTATCTCCATGTGAAACCTTTTGAGTATCTCGTTGGCATACTTTCCCTAAGAGACAAAAAGTTCCTCATCACCTTGCCATACTTCATGCCCATAAAGTAGTGCATGAGCCCCAAGTCCTTCATTTCAAACTCTTTTGCAAGATCCTCTTTGAAATACTTAATCAACTTATCATCACCCGTCAGAATCAAATCGTCGACATATAAAACAATAATCAACAATTTACCTTCACCCACAATATGGTAAAGGTTTGCATTCGTTTCACTTTTCCTGAAGCCCAACTCGGTGAAGTAGCTTTCAATCATGGTGTACCAAGCATGAGGTGCTTGCTTCAGCCCATACAATGCTCCCTTGAGTCGACACACAAGAAACTCTTTGTCAAATGTCTCAAAACCTTGAGGATGCTCAATATACACCTCTTCCTCAATCATTCCATTAAGGAAGGTTGTCTTTGCATCCATCTAATGTATCTTCCATCCCATCTACGTTGACAGTGCCAAAATGGATTTGATTGATGAGTATTTCTAGTGCATCTTTGTATTTATGGTTATACCTGTAATTTTTTGCATTCCTTTTTAAGTTTGGATTGATGGTATCAGAGCAATCTTCTCTTTCTTTCTTTTTTCTTTGCATGACCCAACCGAGGTTAGGGTACAAGGAGTTAGTGCTCGAACTCGTCGAACCTTTGTAAGAACAACTTTGTAAACCTCGACGACCTCCCATGGCAGAGGAAAATAAAGATGAGGGGAAAGGATATCCTTTCAAAATATTGGTCAAGGAAGCTCTCAAGTGACATAGGAACACGATGATATATTACAAAAGGCTTGAGTTGGCGCTCTGGCGATTCGACTGCAATCTCTAGGTCTAGGGTTTAGCACCTCAAACCTGCAAGGCCAGAGTCAGTTCTAGACGCGCAGAGAGACAAGATAGCAGATCTACTAAATAGAGGTCGAGGACTGACCCGACAAATGGTAAACGGGGGGTCCACTGGGACCCCATCCTTCAAACAGGTTGTAATGCAGAAACAGAAAGCGCAGGAAGGATTAAAAATTATTGGCTATGGAGAGCGTAAGGAAAATAGTGGAACTAGCAAAGAAAAGAAACAGAAAATGCAAACAGAGACAAGAAGCAACCCAAAAATGAAAGAAAAAGTAAGTAATGGAAAGGAGAATAGGGACAAAAGAGCAGATGCAAACCAAAGGGATACAGGTCCAACAAATACCCAAACAGAGGAAGAAGAGGAACATGAAGTAGAGAAACAGTCTCGAGATGAAAAGGAGAAAGAAACAACCCCAAACCCCAGCACCCACAAAGCAACGCAAGGAGCATGCAAACAAAAAAAATAGAAACCCTCAGAGTGGTTTTTACAGATCCGGAGATTCAAGCCCATCGAGAACACATGTCGGAACATGAAATAATATGCAAGTTCATGGGATTGTGGCCAACGGAACGCACGCTCTATCAATGGATCAAGCAACATTGGAAACCTAAAGGTGATGTCAAACTACACCTAGGAGAAAAAGGTTTTTTTACTGTTGTTTTTACGAACTTAGAGGATAAGGACAGGGTTTTTGATGGAGGTCCTTACTTCTTTGCTTCAGCGGGACTCTAGATGAGACCCTGGAAAACCAACTTTGTGCCAGAAAAAGAAACCTTCACACAGGTTCCTGTCTGGATTCGTTTATTCTCCCTTCCAATAGACTATTGGGGATTAGCGACGCTTAAGCAAATAGGAGATCGTTTAGGAACCTTTATCAAAGCCTCAGAAGCAACAATAAAATGAAGGTACACTTCTTGCACAAGAATCTGTGTGGCGTTGGATGTTTCAGGAGCTCTGCATGAAGGCTTATGGCTGAAGTTTAGAGATGAGGACTACTTTCAAGCCATCGATTATGATAAAATCCCCTTCCGAAGTAGAAAGTGTCATGAACATGGACACCTTGCCAGAGACTGCCCTTTAAACAAAACAGAGGAAGATCACAAACCAGTGCACGCAGCAAAGAGTAAAGAAACCTTCACAAAACCAAAAGCAAGACAAAGAGCCAACAGGAAAAGAATAAACAGAGCAGGGGTAGAACTAGGCATTACCAACAACACCTTTAGCATTCTAGAAACAGACTCAGATTCAGAAGGAACAAATAGGAAAAAGAAACTGAATGAAAAGCCAAAAGACAAGCAAGGCCATAATACAAAGAAAGGGGAGGAAAATCCAATCATTACTGAAGCCCAAATGCACAAGCCAGAAGAAGAACATGATGAAGATACTGATATGCTAACTAGTGATGGTGGAAGTGAAGAGATGGAGCTCAATGAAGCTCTAGAGAAGGAAGGGGTGAACCTCCCAGTCATGGAGGAAATCTGGAAAACTCAAGGACTAGAAAATATTCCAGAAGAAGAATTAAGGAAGATCAGTGACCTATTCATCGCAAGACAAAAGGCGGAATTAGACAAGCAAAACAAGAGATTAGGTATTGCAACAGGCACAGGAAATCATTCAAAGAGCATCTCTCTTAATCCAACAGGTCTGAAGCAAAAAAAGAAAAGAGGAAGAAGAACAAATGGGGAGGTACTGCAAGATTTGGGGATTTTAATGCTAAATTCAGGCAAAATGAAGGCTCTAAATGCCTTCCCGTCTTACCAATAATATATCTAGTTATAAATGAAAATCGTTTCATGGAATGCAAGAGGGCTCAATAGCCAAGCGAAACAAAGAATTCTTAAGAGAAAGTTCCAAAGAGAAAAGCCAGACATTATGTTCATATAGGAAACCAAATGTGCCACCAATCACATGGTGAACATCAGCAAAAGACTGGGCAAACCTATAGGTTTTATAGAAGTAGCCAGCCAAGGATGGGAAGGAGGCATAACCCCTCTCTGGGAAACCAGAACAGTAGGTGTCCTCTCAATGGAAGCCACCAGATCGTTCATATCCACGGAAGTTCAAATGATAGGTAACTCTGAAAATTACGTATGCATAAATGTTTATGGACCGCAAAGGTTAGAAGATAAATTTTCTTTTCTTAATTCTCTCATGAGTTTAAAGCTTAGACATCCCACCTCGAAGATAATTATGGGAGAATATTTTAACATGATAACCTCTCTCCTGGAGAAGAAAGGATGAATCAGAAAGCTCAATAAGGATGCAGAACTCTTTGCAGAATTCATTGAATCTGCAAAACTAGTAGACATCCTACCCAAAAACGGCTCCTTCACTTGGAACAATAGAAGAGGAGGAGAGAAGCTGATTGCTACACGACTGGATAGATTTCTTATCTCTCAAAGTATTTTACTTGAAGGAGTCACAGTGGATTCTAACATTCTTCCCAGTGGAGGATCAGATCAATTGCCAATCTCTTTGAAGGCAGCCTTCCTAGGGACCCCTAGAAACAATCCTTTCAGATTCAAAAAGTTCTGGTTGATGCACCCCAACTTTGTTCAATTGTTGGAGAAATGGTGGTGTGAACAATTGGACATTAGAGGAACCAAAATGTTCAAGTTCCAAAGAAAATTAAAACATATCAAATTCAAAATTAAAGAATGGAATGCAACAGAATTTGGGAACATCTTCCAGGAAAAATCCATCATAGAAGGCAAGTTAAATCAAATTCATAAGGAATGGACCTCAGAGAACATTAGTGAAGATTCAAAGGAACAGGAAAAATCACTGATGCAACAATGGAAACTTCGGTGTCAACAGGAAGAAACACCCTGGAGACAAAAATCAAGGATCCAGTGGCTAAAGGAAGGAGAGAAAAACACAAAAAATTTTCCATAGATCTACGCTAGACTACAGGGGTGCAAATAAAATTCTACGACTCAATAATGAAGCAGGGGAAACTTTTCAAAATCACATGGAAGTATCAACTCTGCTTACCAGGCATTTCAATCATATAGCTCAGGAAACGCAGGAAGAAAGAATAGAGGCTATAGAGGAACTAACCCAAGCAATACCCCACATCATAACTAATGAGAAAAACACAGCCCTATTAAGAGCCGTCTCAATGGAGGAAGTGGAGGAAGCCGTCAAGAGTATGCCGAATGACAAAGCTCCTGGGCCTGACGGTTTCACAATAAATTTCTATAAAGCCTGCTAGCCTACTATTAAAACAGAGGTTTGGGAAGTTGTATAAGATTCCAGGCGATCGAGTTCCATTCTCAAATCGCTAAATTCCACCTTCCTTGCTCTAATTCCTAAGGAAGAAGAAGCCAACTCTCCTGAGAAATTTAGACCTATAGCTTTATGTAATGTGATATATAAAATCATATCTAAAGTTATAGCCAAGAGAATTAAGTCAATTCTTCCTGTTTTAATTTCGAAAGAGCAGTCGGGATACGTGGAGGGAAGACAAATCTTGGACAATATCCTTTTAGCTCAAGAGATGGTTCACACTCTTCAGACAAGGAAAATGGCAGGTATGCTAATGCAACTGGACCTCTCCAAAGCATTCGACAAAGTCAACTAGAATTATCTGGAAGCCATTCTGAATGCTTTTGGCTTTGACAAGAAATGGACCAAATGGATCCTAGCAATCATTAAATCCACAAAATTTTCTATCCTGGTCAATGGCTCCCCCTCAGAACCCTTATTCCCCTCCCGAGGTATCAAGCAAGGAGACTCTCTCTCCCCCTTCCTCTTTGTGATCCTTATGGAAGGGCTCAGCAGACTTATTCACAAAGCAAGAGAGGAAGGCAAAATTAAAGGATTACATCCTCTTCACTCCATTCCTGCAACAACACACCAGCAGTTTGTTGATGACACCATGCTGCATGGCACCCCAACTGTGAAAGAAGCTGTGGCTTTCAAGAACAGTCTAGACCTCTTCAGCAGAGCGTCGGGTATGGAGATCAATCATGCTAAATCTACTATTTTCTTCTTTAATACTCATCTAGCCATTCAGAAGCATCTATCTAATATTCTTGGATTCAGAAGGGGTAGTCTGCCCTTTAAGCATTTGGGAGCCCCCTAACGACCATACCTTGGAAAAAAATTCACTGGGAGAAAATCTTGGCGAAAATGGAGAAAAGATGCAGGCATTAGACTCATAGAGCCCTTAATTTTGCGGGAAGATTAGTCCTCACTAAAGCAATATTGCAAGCTATTCCGCAGTATCTGCTTTCCATTATGCCAGCTCCTAAAGGAGTCCTCCAGAAAATTAGAACTACACAAAGATCATTTATATAAAGTGGCAACCCGGAAAAAAACAAATGGGCACTTGTGGCCTGGAACAAACTTTGCAAATCAAAAGCAACATGGGGCTTAAATCTCATAGATCCCCACACCATCAACATGACATGTGGAGCTAAGTTGTGGTGGCGATGGTTGAAGGAACCCACTCTACCACGGGCCAGGCACTGGAAGGAAAAATATACTCCCGACTGCAATGAACATGACTTAATAAGGCTACAGGATGTGCCAGAGGGATCTCCAATATGGAATTTAGCTAGAAGGAACCATAACTTAGTTCAGGACCACAGTTTCTGGGAAATCCGCAACGGGGAAACCACTTTTTTCTGGGAAGATGCTTGGCAGAAAATCCCACAGCTAGAAAAACCAGACCTAGAAGATTTTAAAAGAGAATGTCAGAACAGGGGAAGGTACACGGTCCACCATTACTGGAGCCACAGCAGCAGCGACCAGGAATGGAGAGATTGGTCAATCCATGACACTGATACTTCAATTGAAGCAAACAATAATATAAGGGATTTGCTAAGCCATATAAACAAAAGAAAAATTAGAAAGGCTACAGAAAAGGATAAGCTAAGATGGGGCATGAAAGGGAGTGGTAATTTCACACTCAAAGAAGCCAGGGAGCAGCTAGAGCATTCTGAGCAAGGGGGGGTAATGCAATGGAGTAATAAGGTCTAGGACTCCTTGTTCTGGCCCAAAATAAAAACCTTTCTATGGTTCCTAATGCGGGAAAAAACCCTCACCTGGGAAAATCTGTGCAAAAAGGGATTTAATTTCCCTTCCATATGCCCCTTGTGCAAAACAGTCGAAGAAAATATGAACCATCTTTTCAATACCTGTGAATGGGCAGAGCACCTCTGGAAATGGATGGAAACTACAATGCAACAAACCAACAGGGACAGAGATTCCATTCAAAACACCATTATGAATTGGCAAAGCGAGTACTCAAACAACTCAAGAATCAACAGTATTTGGAAAGTCCTGCCAAGGTTCATAACTTGGACCATATGGAAAGAAAGAAACAGACGAATTTTTCAGAATGAGCATAGAAATTTAGAGCACTCGCAAATTACCTTAACCGAAAATGTTCGACAATTAATCTTGGTAAAGTGCAGAGCAGGTCCTGATAACCAAGCTTCAGCCAGGGACCAGCAAATTCTGAAAGTCTTCAAGTTGGACAACGGACAAAACATGGTAACCACAGATTGCCGGCAAAAACCTCGAATCGGACCAATTGGCTGGAGTCGTCCCCCTGTAGGGTTCCTTAAGCTGAACTTCGACGGCGCCTCGAGAGGCAATCCTGGATTAGCAGGTATTGGAGGAATCATTAGAAATCATGAAGGGGAAATTCTTCACATTTACAGTAAAGCCCTAGGGGAAGGAACCAATAACGAAATGGAATTTGCAGCCATGGAAAAAGGACTAAGGATTCTTAGACTGAACCAAACAGGAAACGCAGTGATTGAAGGCGATTCAGAGGTGGCCATAACAACGGCCAAGAAAATCTACAGGGGAACACCAGCAAGTAAGGTTACCAGACATTGGCGACTGGCCAAGGTAACAAACAACATTGCCAAACTATTAGGAGAAATGAAAGGTCTCACCTTTCAGGCGGTACGACGGAAAGCTAATACGGTTGCTAACCACCTGGTGAATCATGGGATTGAACACCCTAACACAATGTGGGACAGCTGTTGGCAGGATATCGACAACCCAGAGCTAAAAGGAAAATGCATGCAACTATCCAGGTTGGATTTGGTGATGGGAGAGGAGTCCGACCGGAGGGTCGAATAACACAGCATCACAATTGATTAGACATGTTGATTAAGCAAGAACCATTAAATTCCAGCATGGCTCGAAGGACAAATGACATAAAGGAATTTATGTCAGAAGAAGGTGATCAAGATTTTCGCAGTTTTCATGATCTGTATTGATATCAGTCGCCGCAATATGTTCAGGACAAGGAACACTTGGCAAGATATGGAGCGGGTAGAGGGCGATGACCGTAAGGGGAGGCAATCATTCCAAAACCATACCAATATACCACCTCGCAGCAATTATGTTGATCAGAAATGCAAGTTACACAAATAAAGGCAACCATTCACCGATCACCTCCTAGGAACTCGCTATTTAACCACCACCAGAGCCAACAGGAAAAGCATTGTTTTATCGTGTAGCAAGACAGAGCCTTTTCCTTCTGCAAACAACGATCAGGAAAGCTCCACGGAAGCAAGCATCAAAATGGCAGGGGAAGGCAGCCGAAATCAGTCAGCCAACAAATACCTTCGGCATGCAAGAGAAATGTACGAAACAAGGACCTCTCAACGCAACAAGGGTAAAATCATCGACCTGAAAGCCATGGTCCAGGATGAGGAAAAAAAGATTTCGGATCAGAAAATTGGGAAAGAAGTCAACTGGCTCCTGGACCCAGGCACAACCAACAATCGAGCCACTCAGTTCGTCAGAACCCAAGCAGAGAGTTGGCACATGAAGACCCTCATTGCGAAGGCGCTGGGCACACAGGATGAGCAAGCAGAGCAGCTGCGAAAGCTCAAGAATCTCACAGAAGCCATGGAGCATGATCATATGGCAGTAGTGGAAAGCATCGAATTCAAGCTAACTTCGTTGGATCAACAGGTTGAATCCATCAACAAAAAACTCACAGTTCTGATAAAACTTTTAAGAAATTTCATTGGCAACGACAGCAAGCTCTCAGAGATGCAGAAAGGTGACTCGACCAGTGTTCAGCCGGGAACCCCCCCCAAGCCAGGACAAGCCAATATGTAACGGTCTGCACTGGGCTGAGGCGGTCTGTTTTTCTGTTTTTTCGGCTTGCTATCCGCATCTCCCTTTTCTCTTCGGGTTGTTCTGTCTTCTGTCTAAGGAGCTTGTCGAAAGTATTCTCAGATAGGTTTTCTTTGTTTATGTCCTTCTGTTTGTAATGGTTCGCTGCCGCCCTACGAGGTGTGTTGTTTTGAGTTTTCAGTTAATCTTTTGGTAACCTGAAACTTGGTCTCTTTAGTTAGGCCTGCTGACAAGCGGCCCTTAATCTGCATATGCAGAAGTTTTGTACCATATTTTCTTTCTGTTAATATCAAAAGTTGAATTACACAAAAAACGACATAGGAACGCGATGATGGATAAATTTGCTCAGGTCCTCTAATGGCTACCCATAGGCGACACATCTTCATCCAGCAGCCACTCCGGAAGCGCCACTCCTTTTAATGTACAAGTTAACTTTGATATTCCCATATTTGAGCCCAGATAGATGCAGATGTCGTAGATAAATGGCTGAATATGTTGGAAGGATATTTTTCCGTTCATGACTTTTCCAATCGGGAAAATTACCTTTGCACTTCTCAATTTTGCCCCACACGTCAAGGACTAGTGGGAAACCTATTGTGAACAAAAGGACGAGAGAGAATCCTCATTTCTTTAAGATGCACCCACTTGGGATTATTTATGAGATGCTATCAAGGAATAATATTACCCTATCGATAGCTATGAAGATAAATACATAAAGTTGACCATGCTACGACAGGGAAGGGACCAAGATGTGTCAAAGTTCACAAATTTTTTCCATACCCTCTGCAGGAATTTGGGTATCAAGGATTATGAGCATCACTTGGTACTCAAGTATAGTGACAGTCTACACAAGTACACCTAGGACGAGATGGAGTTCTTGGACATCTCCTCACTTGGCACAAAATACAGATACACTATCAAGATTGAGAAGAAGTTTAAAAAAAATAAGGAATACTTTGGATCTATGAATCCGGAGTAAGGAAAAGACACCCTTAAAGCACAAAGAAAAGGCCAAAACTAAGGAGGGGTGACCCAGGACAACCCTTCAAAGCCATAAGAAAAGAACAACACCACAAAGAAAAAGAAGGACACAGGAAAATGGTGTGAGTTCCATAAGAGCTCCACTCATGACACAACTGAGTGTTGGGCCAAGCACTCACTAGTGGTCGAGGAGAAGGCTTCTGATTTAGATGCATGTTTCGACTCTGAGTCAAAACCTGACAAGGAGAATGAAAAAGGGAAGAAAATCATTGAAGTAGAGCCCAACCACTATGGCCACCACCAAGATACAAAAGAATGATCTTGGAGATCCAAAGGAGGGGGAACGACTCTTCCACACATAAATGTGGGTGAAGGGTTCTCTGTTGCAGTTCATTGTAGACAACAGGAGACAAAAGAACCTCATTTTAGCAGAGGTCATGAAGTGGTTGGACCTGCTGATGACAACACATCCATAGTCGTACACCATCAGGTGGCTTCACCAAGGACAAGATCTCTGTGTCAGCCAGTAGTATCGCCTTCCCTACAACATCAAACCCTTCATGGATGAGGTACTATATGATGTTTCTCCTCTTGAAGTTTGTGATGTATTGTTAGGAAAACCATACTTGTGGAAGTGGCATGATGTATATGAGTCTAGACATCTCTCTATGATTATTACTTCAGGAAATAATTTTTATATGATACTAGTGGTAGCCCCACCTACTGCCATCTCTTTGATCATTGCAAAGAAATGCAGTAAGATCATTTCCCAAACTAGGAATTTCGTTTTCCTTATGATTCACCCTGAGAGAAAGGAGAAGGTTGTGGCCATGGATTCCATACAGGGCTCCTCCACACAACAGTAGCAGATGGACAAGCTCATGGAGGAGTACAGGGAAATTTTTGCCTCACCTACAAGGGTACCTCTGCACTGTCATGTCAAGCACTCCATCAATCTGACCCTGGGCACACCACTACCCAATGGAATGATCTATCGACCCTCTATTATGGAGAACGGTGAGATCAAGAGGAAAATTCATGAGCTATTACAAAAAGGGCACATCATGCCCAACTCATCACCTTGTGGGAGCCCTATTGTATTGGTACAAAAGAAGGACGGGAGCTGGAGACTCTATATTGATTATCGAGTGCTGAACAAGATCACTATCTTGAATAGTTACCCAATCCCATGAATTGATGAACTTCTGGACCAGCTCAAGGGGGCTAAATATTTCAGCAAGATTGACTTGAAGTCTGATTATCACCAATTCCTTACTGAACCCTCTGATGTATGGAAGACTACCTTCAAATCCAAGGAGGACCTTTTCAAATGCTTAGTCATGCCTTTCGAGTTGACAAATGCCCCTGCAACCTTCATGAGATTGATGGAAGACATCTTGCAACCCTTCACTAATGCATTTGTGGTGGTGTATTTAGATGACATCTTGATCTTCACCCAGAGTTGGGAAGAGCACCTCCACCATATTCGATAGGTCCTTTAAACCTTGTGACAACAGAAGTTGTGTGCCAATTTGGAAAAATTCAATTTTTTCATGACCCAGCTTCAATATCTGGGGTACATCATTGATGAGAAGGGTGTGCATGTGGACCCAACCAAGATACAAGTTATTTAGGATTGTCTAGCCCCAACAACTCTAACAGATATTTTCAGATTTTTGGGTCTTGCCAATTTCTACCACAGGTTCATGTTGGGGTTTTGTCATATCACTTGGCCTTTAAGTCAAGTCACTAACGATGAAGTGAAAGAAAAGTTTTTTTGGTCTGAAAGCCAACAGAAGGCATTTTCCAAGTTGAAGCATCACCTCTGCTCTACATACAGTGCTCACATTAGTAGACCTGCAAGAACCATTTGAGATTGAGACGGACACCTCTGACTATGCTATTGGTGCAGTTCTTACTCAGTAGGGGCACCCAATGGCTTACCAGAGTGAGACACTTTCAGACACAGTCCTAAAGTATCCCACTTACGACAAAGAAATGTATTCCATTATGTAGACCTGCTGTCAATGGACACATTACATTCTGGGGAAGGAAACGGTCATCCACACAGACCACTGGCCCCTACAGTTCATATAGACACAAGGGAAGTTGCAGAATGATCACCATCAGAAATGGTCCACCTACCTACAATAGTTCCATTTGGACATTAAGTACAATAAGAGAAACACTAATAATGTTGGAGAATGCCTCAGCCGACCACCAGCGTTGGAACTGATCATTGTGCTCGACTCCTGTGGGCACGAGACTTTGGGGTGGGTGCATCTTTACCAAATGATCTAGAATTCGATAGCACATGTCAAACAGTCTTGGAAGGGAAGAAAATTCTAAATTTTCACCTTCAAGATGCATTCTTATGCAACCTGGGACACATATGTGTTCCTTCAAGTAAGCGTGCTGAGATGATTTGGGAGGCGCACTAAATTTAGGTCGTTGGACATCTTAGAGTGGAGAAAATAGTGGCAATATTGCAAAATTATTTTTATTGGTTGAAGCTTCGTCAAGATGTTGGGAAGTACATTAGATCCTGCACCACTTGTGTCATTACCAAATAAACCATCAAGAATAAATGCCTATATACTCCTCTACCTACTCTTAGTCAACCTTGGGAATCTATCTCCATGTATTACATGTCAGGCCTTCCTTCTACTAAGCACGACAACGACTACGTTTTTGTGGTTGTTGATAGATTCTCTAAGATGACCATCATGGTGGCCTGCAAGAAGAGTATCGAACAAAAGTCACTGGTAAGCTATTCTTTGAGTGAGTATGGGTACACTATGGGAACCCATAGTCCATTATCTCAAATCAGGACAACATATTCCTAACTCCATTTTGGTCAATTCTCGAGTCGATGTTGGATACCAAACTTACTAAGTACATGAAATTCCACCACCAAACTAATGGCCAAACATAGGTGATAAACAAGATGATCGTACACATTTTGCACATGTACAAATCGAAGCACCCATGAACATGGGATGAAAGCCTACCCTATTTCTAGCACAACTACAATAGAGCTCTCCATAGCTCAACGGACCATAACCCCTTTTAGGTAGGCCTAGGATTTCAACCATTATGTCCCAATGATGTGGCCATACCATTTGCAACTACTCAAGTAGATTCAGTTCATGTCCAGTCCCAAGCTGACAGAGATAACATCTTCATTGAGAGCATTCAACACATCTTCCATTAGGTCCATGATATATTAGACAAAGTCTATGCTAAGTAAAAGTAGCGCCATGATCAACATCGAGTGTTGTACAAGTTCCAGGTGGGAAACAAAGTTTGGCTACATTTGCAGAAGGAGCACCCCACTGGAGCCCATCACAAGCTTCACTTGCTCTAATATGGGCTATACACCATCTCCAATGTTGTGGGTGATAATTCCTTCGAGCTCAGCATCCCACCATTCTTTGGTCTACACCCAGTGTTCAATGTAGATCGCCTTTGACCATACTTTTCACCATTATTGGATACATCCGACATTGCAGAACAACTCACACCAACACAACTCAACCTAGACTACCTGGACCATTCCAAAACTGATCAGCTCATGGACGTGTAAATAAAGAACAATCACCAATAGAGGATCCATCTATATCAAGTTTTCAAAGTAGGCCAGCTCCTTCACCATGGCAAGTGGTTCACCAGGGACTAGGTTTAACCGAAATTTCCTCACCTCATGGAGGCTCTGGTGCAATGGGGACCATTGATTCCTAAGGGGGGAGGAATGATCTAGGTGGATATTGGTGGAAACCCACCTATTCCACCTAGAACTCCAGTGGGTTTCATATTTTTCCTTGTTTATTTCAACATTTACATTTTTTAGTAGTTTTTCGGGTCTTGAAATTCCATAGCAGTTTTAACCCCCTAAACGACATTTTTTTGAGGTCCGCAGCAGGCCCAAAGTTACAGGTAGGGGCCTGCAACAAATACTTTAGTACTCGGAGAGACCTTTCCAACAAAGTATCCTATGCGACAAACTAAGATAATATGACCAAGTTACGACCCCAGGAAGTTGGCTTCCTGAATAACCCCAATGGGGCCCACAAACTCTTGGCGTTACGTCTCTTGGGGTTAGGTTTTGGTTGTTTAGGGTTTTCCCTTGTCTTTCAATAATAAATAGGCCCTTGAGCCTCATTATAACACAATTCAGAGGCATATAGCCTCCACATCTCTTCTCGGAGATAAACTATCATCGTCAAAGCTAGTTTATTTCCATTCGGTTTGTAAGCATATTTCAGTATTTTGATATTAATTAAATGAAGTGTTATTTCTATTGAGTCTTTTTATTTATGGTTATACCTATAATTTATTGCATTCCTGTTTAATTTTGGATAACTTAAAAGTGGATTTGACTAGAATGGAGTGTGCTACCTTACTAAATTTTCCAATTACAACCATAATGCCATCATGTTGTTTTCTAGTTTTTGGTAGCCCAGTAATAAAATCCATTAAAATAATTTCTCATTTCCATTCTACAAAGGGGCAGTGGTTGTAACAAACCAACAGGAGGTCGATGGAATTCTTAACTTGCTGACACTCAAGACATCTTGCCACATATTCAACTATCTATTTTTTGATATTTGGTCAATAAAATCCTTTCTTAATACTGTAATCAACGTTTTGTAACTAGAATGACCAACTATTGGTATTTTATGAAACTCATCCAAGATAAAAAGATTCAAATTCATTTCCTTAGGTATATAAATTCTACCTCTAAACAATAACAAATCTTGATTGTAATTAAAAAATCAACTTATTCTTCTTTCAATTTCTCAGTCTTTTGCAACATTTCTTTTATTTTAAGATATTCTAAATCTGATTTTTCAAGTATTTTGAGTTTTCCTATCAAATATGTTGACCAATTGATTGTTGATGCAACACAAATTTGATTCATTTTCCTACTTAACGAATCAACTATTTTATTTTCCTTTCCTTTGACATGTGTGATCTCAAAAATACTCACTAATGAATGCTAACCATCCATTTTGTCTAGCTTTCAAATTAGGCTGATCAAACAGATACTTGAGACCAACATTATTTGTCCTTAGATGAAACCTCCTCCCTATTAAATAATTCCCCCACATTTTAAATGCATGAATGATGGCTTCTAATTCTAGAACATGTGAAACATAATTATTTTCCTTAATATTTCATCATTTGTATTGTAAAGATTTGGCTAATAGAAATTTTTCTTGGAATTCCTTGAACCTTGGAAACTTTTCCTTCATCATCAACACAGGTAAAAGGATTCTCCAATCAGTTTAATATTAATTTATGGACTTCCAACCATTCGATTCCTATGAGGATATCATAATATCCTAATGGTAAAATATTTAGATTTAGGGTGGTTTACATTCCATTTAGATTTATTTTGCAATGCTTACCGATTTCAGTACCTTTCTTTTAGTTACTATGGCCAACTGTACTAACTAAGGCTTATATTGTTTTTCTTTCCCAAGTTTAAACCTCTCAACTACCACAGGGAAACATAACTTATGGTAGATCCTAGGTCTATAAGTACATATACATGTTTAAAGAAATTTTACCTTGAACTTCAACCATAGTTGATTGATGAATCTGACTGTCTCTCATCAAAAGTAGTGTTGATTCTGGGTATATTGCAGGCTATGTTATTTACAGTTGACGCTTCCCAAACATGATTTAACACTGACTTCTTCTTTAATGTATTTTGTGGAAAATATCTCCAAAAATTATTTTCGTCGCAACACCAACTTTTAATTGGTGGTTTCACTATTTCACTAAAGGTTCTGCTCCCTATAACATATCCCCCCTTCTGCCCATTTTTCTATTGTTTGAAATTTCCATTGTAATTTCCTACTTGCACATTGTTTTCAAAATTAATAACTTTAAAACTTTTCCTCTTGGTACTAAATCTGTTAGGTTTCCTTGATATCCATCCTTTTGATTTTTCCCCTTTTTTCTTACTTTGATTAAAACACAACTTAGCCTTTATGATGTTTTCATCCAACTTTTTTAGCTAATCAAACTCATTTCTTTCTCTATAAGACAAAGGTAGACAACTAACAAATATCTGAATTTTTGCTTTCTACTCCTTCAAGTAAGGGACATATCTTAATAAACTCATGAATTTGGTAACAAACTCATCCATTGTAAGTTGTCCCAGCTTCAACTCATGAAAATCTCTAGCCTTCTCATCAAGATATCTTTGTGTCAAGTATTTGTTTTTGAATTCCTTCTTAAACAATTTCCAAGTTAATTTCTTACTTTTGATTATCTTAACAACTTTATTTTCCTCCCACCATAAAGCTCCCTTACCACCCAACTGATAGGGGATAACCTTGTCTGAAGATTACTTCGATAATTGTAAACTTCAAAATATTTAGACATATTGAGAATCCATGCCTCTGCTCCTTCTTCACATTCATCATCAAAATTAGGAGGTATAATTTTCTTAAACTCTCCTTGCAACTGACAAGATGATCTTCTTTTTCTGGATGAAGAAATGTTGCTATTGGATCTTTGTTCATCTTGATCACTAGACTAATTAGTTTTATTATGGCTAGAAGTTATTGAATTTCTTATGCTTGTAGTACTAATTTATTTACTTCTAGACATTTTTTTCTATGATTCTTTTTAATGGATTTCTCATTTTCCAACTTCCTTAACATGTATCCATTGATTTCTTCTTGCTCCTCTCTAGCTTTGACCAACCTTTCCTACTTTCACTTTATAGCATCTAAATTAGTTTTTATATTCCTTATCACTTGCAACAATTCATAATATTGTCTTTCTACATTACTGGTTCTTCCTCCACCCATTCCCGATTCAATGTCATGTTTTGCATCACACTTTGGTGATCCCACAAAAGTTTGTTTATTAAAATTTTTTGTCATCTTTAACCTTTTAAGTTTTATTGTACAATTTGATAATAACATATATAACAGTTTCAGCCTCAAGGCCCAAAGGAAGCCCAATATTGTAACTACAACTTCGATACCACTTGTAAAGACCCTCTCTGTACATCAGTATTTTATTAGTATAACTAATACTAGTATTTTGTTTAATATAGATTCCATTTATTTAATTTGCTCATTTATTTCTCATTGAATATACATACATGAGTTATCCCTTTACTACTTCTTTCTACAATGGTTATTATTATGAAGGAGGTGGAAAGAAATTATAACTTTGAAAATTTTGTTATACACTTTCCAACTATACAATTTATCGTCCTTTATTGAACTTGTCTATAAAAAAATTTCCACCATTAATCTTTTAATAATCATTGTATATGTATAAATTCATAAGAAATTTTAAGCATTAATCTTTTAATAATCATTGTATATGTATAGATTCATTTTATTGATCTTCTACATTATAACTAAACTATAATCTTTTGTCATACTTTTAACATTGGTCCATTTTTATTTGTTTTTAGCTCTTTCACAACTATAACATGGGAATTAATATAAAATGTCTTTACACTTATACCTCATGGAATTAATATTAAATGTCTTTGCATTTATACATTAATTTTGTGGTTTTCTATTATTTCATCTACCTAAATTCACTTACAAACTACCATATAAATATTTGAGTTGTATGTAATACTTTACATTGTATACTCAAGGGCACTCGTCTTACCACATCCAAACAATTAGGATTTATTAATGGCTTACCACTATATATATATATATATATATATATATATAAAACTAACTTGAATGAGTGTATATTTTAACATTAATTCCATTGGTAGAACCGCTTGTTGTGGTTCCTACAATGTTGAGGACAAGGCTTTAACCCTATCGATTTACTTAGTAATTTATTGTTATAACACTCAATGAGGGTCTTTAGTTACTTATTATTCGATTCTATAACCCTTTATATGGATTACCGAGAATTTCTATGGTTATATTCAGAAATGTTGAGACCATGTTTTAATTTCTCTTTGGTTTCGTTTCCAAAGTACGTCGTAAGGGTTTGAGATTCATTCTTATTATTTTAATCGATAGATGGTAATATACTTAGTATTGTTATCCAATTTTACTGGGGTTTTACCATAGCTCACTGTTTTCGATTCTTTAAGGGTTTTTTCGAAAGATTTATATTTGGCTTAGGTGGTAATAAAATTTGCAATTTTCATATTAATATTAATTTTTTTTTTTTAATTTCTCTCGAATTATTTTTCCCTTAATTTCTTGTAGAAGGCTTTCTTGTAGAAGGCTTTCTCGTGCATTCACGAGAAGTTATTATTATTATTTATCTTTGCAAGAATAGTCAATTACTATAATCAAAGTGATTCAAAATTTATGAAAACCTATTTATTCCCTTGAGCTTTACCAAACACTTACATATATCCTCTATTATCTTTCGATTTTCATTCTTCGAAATAACATGACTGTGTGTCCTTTCTAGTACTTGTGTGTGCTTTACTTAACCCATATTATAACATCTTTTTTTCTTAATAATTTATTGTATTCCTTTACTACAATTTTAATCAATGTTTCTACATTGATTTTTATCTATTTTTCATTTGAAGAATAAATATTTTATTTTGTTGTTTTTCAGGGAATTGTTTCTAAATACTAAAAGATTGAAATCTTTTTTCGATGTCTCCAAATATTTTTAGTTTTTGAACTCAACTCTATCTGTAGAATTCATTGTAGATTCATAAGATCATGTAATTTACTAAAGAACATGATAAGAATCTAATTCTACTTTCAACCAGTGAAAACCAATAGATTGATGAAAACTATATGAACAAGAAGAAGATAAATCCATGGCACTTAACATAACAAGTATCTGGGGAAAGCCTCAGCTGAAAACCTCCAGTGTTTATATTGCATTAATTCATAAATCCAAGATGATAATACAATACTTGTTCTCACAAGAACAATCCCAAAACTCAGTATGATCAATCTCCTTGCTCACAAGCAAGCTCAAGCCAATCTCTAGCCTCTTTTGCTACTCTCCAAGCCCCTGATTCCCTGTGTTGTTCCTTTGAGAATTAACCCATATTTAATGTGGGAAATCCTTCCTCAAAACTGTGTCGTCCATTAGGTCCAGTTCATGATTTCATGCATGATCAATACAACTCAGTAAATCATACAAATGATAGTACAATGTCCTTGCACTCTAGTCTCAACTGGGTCTTTCTCAGAATCGACATGCATGAGTTTCTGATGAGGGAATCTTTAGTTAACTAGAGTGACACTTGTGGATGCACTAGTGCACCAACTGACTGTTAGTCCTCTATTAGTTCCACAAACAGTTAGAACTAATTTAACTGACTATAACTCAGTGAAATGAGTTAATCTAATTACAACTCAATTTAAACTCATACTGGACCCCTAAAATAGAAGGAGAATATATACATGACTTCCAAAATACTTCTGACTCGAAATTCTTAAGTTAATTAAGTTAATTAAACTTAATTAACTCTGTACAAGTTGTTGTGAGAATACAATTACAATTTTAATTCTCAATTTAATTCAAGAACAAATTAAATTGGAATTTATGGATTATATTTTTAACATTTCTTGTTGCTATTTTCAACACTCCTTCTCAACAAGAAAGGAATTCAACTCGATCTCGATCCTAAACCTTTGGAATGTTCTACATGCAACACTTCTCTCTAGTGTTGTTCCTACGACAACTCCATAAACAAAAAAACGTCTAACCTGAATTAGTATGATGCGTCTATTCACAAAGTCTTTGATTGTTATTGCCTCTATCAACTGAAAACTCTATGCTCCTACTAGCATTGCCTTTCTACACTGTTTTCAACCCTTCTCTGCACTCTTCAATATTTGACTAATCTAGCCTTTGTCACTTTGATCTATGACTGCATCAATCAACATTGATTCCTCCCACTACTATGTACTTTGGGCTCCTGTAGCAAGGTACGATCCATGAGATAAAACCTCTCAATGGACCCTGCCCAATTTCAGCCCACTTGGGACTATCACTTCACATTGCCCCACCTCAAACCTATAGGTATGGATGTATGTGCTCACTCTACCCACTTAGCTTGAAATTCCCCGCTACTGGAAGTCTCTGCATGAGTGTATGCTTCCACTCGGTCTCTTTTCTGCTTCTCCAATCGTGGCTGCTCCACAATTGTCTGAGACTGCTTCTGAGAATTATTCTGGGGCTACACGTTGATAGGTAATTTACTCTCGCTCTCAACCGCCAAGTCTCTAACCTTTACCTTGCTCCTCAAGGCTTTTATGCATCTTGAACCTCAATAGCATACATGTTCTTGACCCATGCACCGATCTGTTTCACTTGTCCAGTGGCGATGTGTTTAAGGAAAACCTTTCCCTTACTAAAACTAACATCATAGCCATGGTCTTCCAATATTGCAACTGAAATAAGATTCTTCTTTATTCCTATAACATACATCACATCTATGATCTTGATAACGGATCCAGACTCCCTTTGAAAAGTAATCGTGCCCAACACAATAGCACTATACCTCCCGTCATCTCCAAACTCTATGGTCTGCTTGAGGTCTTTCTCCTCAAAATCACTAAAGAGATCTCTATTCCCGGTCATATGGAATGAGGCACCATTGTCAAGATACCACACACCTCCCATGACAGTGATGGTCGTGCATGCAATGAGAGTGAAATCAAGTTCTAATTGTGAAGCTAGAGCTTCACCTGTTGTCGCGACTGTTGGATCCTTTCTTACTTTCTTCTGTGGGCAGTTTTTGGCATAGTTCCTATGCTCGTGATAGTGAAAACACTTGAATTTTGTCAAGTCCATCTTCTTTCCGCCCTCCTCGCCTTGGGACTCCATTGGCCTTCTTTGCCTTACTCACTACGGAAAAATCCTCTTCCACATCCTTGGAAGAGGTTCCATCTGTGGTGTTCCGTCGAAACTCCCCTTGTACCAAATCCGACCGCAGTCATTCCCAATCTGGAAACTTCTCACTCCCATTGACAGAGTCTTGATAACTATGCCAACTCTTGGGAAGCCCTAGAATAGTAGGATCACCATATAATCCTCGACAATAGTGATTCTAACACTTCCAAGTTCATCTCGACAATGAGTGAACTTGGTCAAGTAATTTGGAATTGAGTCGCCCGCCTCCATCTTGATTTTTTGAAGTTTATCTTTTAGTGCCAACTTCCTATGGTAACTTTTGCTCTGGAAAAGGTCTTTCAATGCTTTCCACATAGCATGTGGATTTTCCTTCCAATGGAGACTCTAAACAATGTGGTCTCGAACTCCCTCAAGGATTATCCACATCGCCCTTGCCACACACTCCTTCCATTCGGCCAGGTTCTGAGATTCCAATGTTGCTGGCTTAGGAATGCCCCGATCAATGAATTCATTCAATTCATTATCCTTCAACACAACCTCCATCATGTCCTTCTAGTCTATATAATTCAAGCTACCATCCAAGGCATACTCGAGAACCGTAGAACACCATCTGCTGATCCTGAAGTATGAAATACACATTCGAATTTCACTTGTAACTCTAAACTCAAAACTTCAAAATATCCTCTAGTATATTGTTCGCAACTCTGATACCATGTAGAATTTTCTGTAGATTAACAAGCTCATGCAATTTACTAAAGCACAGGACAATAATATACTTCTGGTTTCAACCAGTGGAAACCAATAGATCGATGAAAACAATATGAATAAGAAGAAGATAAATCAATGGCACATAACACAATAAGTATCTGGGGAAAGCCTCAATTGAAAACCCCCAATGTTTATATTTCATTAATTCATAAATCCAAGATGATAATACAATACTTGTTCTCACGAGAACAATCCCAACACTTAGTATGATCAATCTCCCTTCTCATAAGCAAGCTCAAGCCAATATCTAGCCTCTTCTGCTACTCTCCAAGCCCCTGATTCCTTGTGTTGTTCCTTTGAGCATTAACCCATATTTAATGTGGGAAATCCTTCCTCAAAACTATGTGGTCCATTAGGTCCAGTTCCTGATTTCATGCATGGTCAATACAACTCAGTAAATCATACAACTGATAGTACATTGTCCCTAGTCTCAACTGAGTCTTTCTCAGAATCGACATGCATGAGTTTTTGATGAGGGAATCTTTAGTTAACTAGAGTGACACTTATGGATGCACTAGTTCACTAATGGACTGTTAGTCCTCTATTAGTTCCACAAACAGTTAGAACTAATTTAATTGACTATAACTCAGTAAACTAAGTTAATCTAATTACAACTCAATTTAAACTCATACTGGACCCCTAAAATTTAGGGAGAAAATATACATGACTTCTAAAAGACTTCCAACTAGAAATTCCTAATTTAATTAAACTTAATTAACTATTTACAAGTTGCTATGAGAATAGAATTACAATTTTAATTCTTAATTTAATTCAAGGACAAATTAAATTGGAATTTCTGGATTCTACTTTTAACATTTCTTGTTGCTATTTTCAACACCATCTTCTTCAATCTATACAAGAATTTACATTAGCTTCCAAGATAAACATCTACTTCTTGACTAATTTATAGCGAACCTATTACTGAGTCTCTTCTCGGTTTTGTCTCATGGATTCTCTACTTGTAATAGAGAAATATTATATTCCTATATTTAAAATAAGAAGAATTTGTAGGCCCTCATGCCTATTATCAAATCTAAACCTTTTCAATAAAATTTATTTCTTTCCTTTCCAATATCTGGTACACAAGGATTGTTTATACATTGTCAGTATTTGCAATTTTCATCTATTTGTTCTTCTTACTTACTCATATAAAACTTCAGATTTTTTTTTTCATTTTCTAAAACATTACAAGATTTACTACAATATTTTTCCTTCACTTCATATACAAGATAAAATTGCTCCAAAACAAAGAATATAAATATACAACATACTTTGTAGCTACTTCTATCAATACTTTATTCTAAAATCATAATGTTCATTTAAATTAGACAACATTTCTCTATTTTCTTAGTTCTCTTTTTCTTTTATATTCACATGTATAATTAAAGCACAAAGTATAATATCTAGAATTAAGTCTAGCAATATGGAGATATACTTCTCCATATGTTACTGTTTACTGTCCATTATTTATTGAATAATGGTACCCAATAAAATTTTCGTTGTTCACTCTCGTTTCCACCTATTATATAGAAATAATACATTTCTTTTTCTGTAAAAAATGCATAAAAATTCTTCGACAGATTACTATAGTTGATAAAATATCTGTAATGCACACAGTAAACTATAAAATGAAAGAGAAACGGGAACATATTTTTATTTTTAATATAAATAAGAAACAAATTTAGAAAACACCGACTTGGTAATAATTCTGGGAAATATATGGCTAATTACTTAGCTCCTCCCAACCTTGACACAACAAACAATTCTTGTCCCCTCCAGCAAATCAAGCTTCCAAACTGTTTATGTTTGTTCTTCTTTTCCTCTCTCCGGTCTCTTTAATTATGTTGTTAGATTAATTGAGACAAAAGTAGGAGAAATCTCAGATAATATCCATTTACCACTCTTTAGGTGGTTACTAACTGCCTCAACCTCACCAACATGTGGCAGGTAGTTAACTACTCATTAATTAGCTCTTGTCTCCCACTTATGAGGACAACTTCCTATCTTCTAGGAGACATTTAATTGGCCAATATCATAATTTAAAAATTAAATCTAATCATCCATATTAGATGCCTAGGAATTGATGATGGACAATTATTGTTCCAAAATAAAATTGCAGCCTTTTTTCCTCTTTCAGCCATATGCAATTAGCCATTAATTTCCTAGTTTTTTTTCATTTTTATTTGTAAAATAAAAACATACTCACAACTTTACATACAATTATTATCAACCAAGTTTTTTATAATTAAATGTCTACAATTGTGTAGCATACTTAACTTAAAGTAAGCCTATGCAAATCTATTTACAATATGAAAAACATTACGCTAGCAGATATCACAACATCAGTAGAATGTCTCAACGATGAAGGATAAAGAGTGATGCTACAGGGGATAACAAAGCTAATGTTTTTTAGGTAGATATCAACACTGTAAATGAAAAAATGCAACTTAAAGGGATATGCCTTATATGCAGTCTAGGTGACCAACGAATTAAAAGAAGATAGGGATAGGATGGAAGAGCATCCAATATAAGACAATTTAGTGATGTATTTCCTGAGGAAATCCCAAGATTACTCCCAAAAATAAAAATCAACTTCTTAATCAAATTTCTGCCAAGATCAACATGAGTGTCAAAGTCCCATATCGCATTAACATGCTTGAGTTGGTGGAGTTGAAATTGCAATTGAAATAATTGCTAAAAAAGGGTACGTTAGCGCTACCCTAATGTTATTTGTGAAGAAAAAGAATGACACACTATGATTGTGCATAGAATACATGAAGCTAAATAAAGCCACAATAAAGAAAAAGTATCCTCTACCTAGGATTAATGACTTGTTCGATTAGTTGGGAGGGGATGTGGTATTCTCAAAAATAGACTTGAGGTGTGGGTACCATCAAGTTTAGATTAAAGATGAATATCTCCACAAGACAAATTTTAGGACCAAGTATGAACATTATGAATTTGTTTTGGTGCCATTTGGGCTAAAATATTCTCAAGCCACATATATGTGTTTGATGAACAATGTCCTTAACCCATATTTGGATAATTTTTTGTTTGTCTTCGTAGATGATATATTTGTTTACTTTAAGACCAAGGAAGAGAATGAAGAGCATTTGGAATTAGTGATACAATAACTGAGAGAGCACAAGCTCTATGCAAATCTCAACAAATGTGACTTCTTCTAATCACAAGTTTAGTACTTGGGACATATTCTTTCCAAGGAAGGAGTGGTAGTGGATTTTGAGAAGATCAAGGCCATCATGGAGTGGCCTAATCCTCATAATGTTGTAGAAGTTAGATACTTTATGTGATTAGTCGGATATTACAAGAGGTTCATATAAAAAAATTCAAGGATTGGGCATCCAATCATAGCAATATCGGGAAAGGGAGTTAAGTTCCAATGGACACTAGAGTTCCCAACCAATTTTAAACAATTAAAACACTTTCTCATACATGCACCAATCTAGAAAAAGATTATGTGCTTTTCATAGGTGATTGCATGAAGGGGATTGATGGAGTCTTAATGCAAGAAGGACATGTGGTTTGATATGAATCAAGAAAATAAAATGAGCATGAGAGAAATTATATCACTTTAGCAACAATATTGAATGCATTGAAAATGTGGAGGAACTACTTGTGTGGAAGGAAGTTCATTTTGATTTCAGATCATGGAGGGATGAGATATCTATTTGACTAGCCCAAGTTTAATTCAAGACAAACTAAGTGGTTAGATTTGGTTAGTGAGTTTGACTTTCAAATAAATTAAATTAAGGGCAATGAGAAAAAAGTAAGAGATGCACTTAGTAGAAGTCTACAAGTGGCACATTTGGTAGCTATAAGAACTTGCGAAGTTGATATCAAATAAATGATCAAAGAAGCATTACTTCAGGATGAGCATTATCATCATGTGAAGGAATTATCGTAGTAAGAGCCAAAAGGAACATTGAGTAAGAATCACTCACTCAAGAATGATGGTATGTTGAAGTTCATGTTAGAAAGTGTAGCAAGAAATGCTTATTTTGACTTTAGCCTTAGTCAAATTAAGTAAATCAAATTCCACAGCAGTAGGACAACTTGGAGGTAGTTAACTAGTGTGGCATGGCTCTTGTCACTCAGTTAGATCAACAAATTCAAGTTAGTGGGCTTGGATTTCGACCATGCACGTGTAGATTTATAAATTTTATCAATCTAGTTCAATTATTTTAGTTGTACTCAGTTAACTGACCTATAACAATTAATAGAGTCAGTTGAAGGTCAGTTGTATAGTGAGACAACAATCTAACTCATAGATATGTCATTTAACTGATCAATCAACCCGAAATAGCTTATGCATGCATGGAATTCAAATTCCTCAGCTGGAGTGTAGGAATTAAGGCTAATGTAAAATTATTTGTATACTAGTGGAGTAAACATAATTTTTCATGTAGGTAGTTGATTAATCCTTGAGAATTACACAATGAAATAAGGACCTTTCCAATTTTTTAGGAGCTCGAATTAACTCAGAATTGCACAAGGAAATAAGAGGATGGAGAAGGCATAAAGTGGCTATATGTTGGCTAGAGGTCCTCATTGAGTAGTGAGAAGAATTTTTTTTTTGCAGATTATGCTCAAAGTTAGAGCAAGAAATTGTAATAGTTTCTCTATTTAACTTATTAATGCAAAGAGTCTTGAGGGGTTTTTCCCAGTTGTATTCCGCTAAAAATCACTGTGTACTTGTGGTTTTTCTTGTTGCATGTCTATGCATGTTGTTCTAAATTGTGATTTCCATTATGTAGAATAGTAGATTAGAATTTGTGTCTCCTAATTTCTGTTCGATTTCTTGAGAAATTTCAATTTATATAAAATTTATTGTTGGTATCAGAGCCCTGAAATCACATTAGAACCAATATTTCGAATTTGTCCCTCATGAATTTCAAATTTGCAGCTTCAGTGTAGCATTTTTTATTCAAATTCAGGAGAAGGTCTTTCAACAAACTAAGATTGGAGTATGCCATGGAGGGTAGCTCAGATTTCATAGTCTGGAAGGATAGGATGGAGGTTGTTCTTGATGATAATGGAGTGTTATAATATATTAAATATGATAATGCAAAATCTCTAGAGTCGGATGCACAACGATTAACCCAATGGAAGAAGGATGTTGCTAGAGCCAAGAGAATAATCCTGGAGGATGTGAGAGACCACATAGTATTGAAATTACATGGAAAGGAGACTCTGTTTGCTATGGGGAATGCCCTCACTGAGCTATTCGAAAATAAAAATGATACCAGAAAACTTGGTCTCATGAAAAAATTGAGGGTTGAAGACAAAGGTTATGAGGTAGTCTTCAACAATGGGAAGGGCTACATCAAGCATTTTTCTTCAGGTTGGATCAAGAAGATTGGTGTTAGTATCGAGAGCCTCTACATTTTAGAGGAAGATGCATGTGAATCCTTGAGGAGCAAGGCATATATTAGATATGTGGTGGTTAAGAGGGAGCAAGATACTGCTCTCAAGATGGAGGCTCAGCTAGTTGGCAGTTGGGCTAACCAATCAAAGACATCTAATAGAAGGAGAGTTTGACCTAAGTGGCCAGAGGGAGAAATTACAACTATACCTCTCGGAGTGAGGTGGGGCGATGTAGATCCTTAGTGCCAGAGCTGCAAAGATTTGGGCAGGGGCTACTGAAGTGTCCTCCTCATGGATCATTACCTTACTACAAGGGCCCATAGTATTCACTAGCAGAAGGATTAATGTAAGTTGGTGCAGTCAGATGTTGAGGAGCACATAGTAGTGTTGATAGCAGTGCAGGAGTCACGATATAGAATCAATATCAGTGTAGTTTTCCCAGTAAATAGTTACAGAGACATAATTGATTCAAAAATTTTCTTTGGATGCTTCATATTTGCAGTAGTAGAAGCAACAGTGAGAGGTAGTGCTACAATACATTCCACGGATGTTGGATAGGGGTGGTGAAAAATCCCTTTCTTTATAAGAGGGAGTGTTAGAAAGTGTAGCATGAAAGAATCAATTTGACTTTAACTTTTGCCAAATTGAGTAAATCGAATTTACAGATCAACAAGCTAACTTGGAGATAGTTAACTAGTGTGACATAGCTCTTGTCACTTGGTTAGATAAGCAAATTCAAGTTAGTGGGCTTCGAGTTTATTCATGCATGTGTTAATTGCTAAATTTTAGTAATCTAGTTCAGTTATTTTTAGTTGTACTCAGTTAACTGACCTCTAACAATTAATAAAGTCAGTTGAAGGTCAGTTGTGTAGTGAGACAACAATCTAACTTAGAGATCTATTATTTAACTGATCATTAGACCAAAATATCTTATGCTTGCATGGAATTTGAATTCCCCAGCCGGAGTGGAGGAATTAAGGCTAATGTAAAATTATTTGTATACTAGTGGAATGTACAAAATTTTCCATGCAAGAAAATTTTTGCATGCAAACAGAATTGCGCAAGGAAATAGGAAGTTGGAGGAGGCATAAAGTGGTTAAGTGTTGGGCCGAGGTCCTAATCAGTAGTGAGAACATTTTTTCTTTTACAGGTTGTGCTCAGAGTTGGAGATATCAACCGTAATAGTTTATTTATTCAAGTAATTAATGCAAAGAGGTTTGAGGGGTTTTTCCCAATTGGGTTCCCCTAGAAATCACTATGTACTTGTGGTTTTGTTTGTTGCATGTCTATGCATGTTGTTTAAATTGTGATTTCCATTCCACATAATAGTAGAGTAGAATTTGTGTCTCCCAATTTTAGTTCGATTTCTTAAGCAATTGCAATTTTTGTCAAATTTCTACAGTTCAAAGATAGATGTCATGTTCCTTACATGAGAGACCTGAAGAAGCTCATCTTAGATGAATTTCATAATATACCTTATTCAGGTCATCTTGGTTATTAGAAAACGCTAACAACTATGAAGAAAATATGTTATTGGTTGGGCATGAAAATATAAGTTTCTTAGTACATTTCTAGGTGCATGGAATGTCAACAAATTAAAGTGGAGTTTAGTCATTGAGTGAGATTATTACAATCAATTCCAATTCATTAGTGGAAGTGGGAAGTAATCTCTATGGAATTTATCACAGGAAAGCCAAACACATCTAAAGAGCATCATGATGCTATAATGGTGGTAGTGGACAAGTTGAGCAAGGTAGATTATTTTGTAGCTATCATGTCCATCCATAAGGCAATTGACATTGCCTAGATTTTCATGGAAGACATTAAGATCATTTTGGATCGGGATGTCAAGTTCACTTCAAAATTTTGGAAAGCATTATTTTATGATTTTGGAACAGAATTAGCATTTAACACAGTGTATCATCCTTAGATGCATGAACAAACTAAAAGAGTAAATAGGGTTCTAGAACACATTTTGAGGATGTATGTCATGTATCATCCAAGGAGGTGGGAAGAATTCCTACCCTTAGTTGAATTTGCCTACAAAAATAAGTATTAAGAGTCATTGACGATGAGTCCTTTTGAGATTTTATATGGTAGAAAATGTAGTACACCCATCGATTGGGATGACCCAGTAAACAAGGTGGTTCTTGGATTTGATATGTTGAAGGAAATGAAGCAGGAGGTAATAAATATTAGCACAAAATTGAAGGTAACTCAAGATACAAACAAGAGTTGTGTAGATCAGCTAAGGATACACGAGGAATTCTAAGTGGGAGAGCATGTGTAACTCAACATTAGACCAATAAAGAGTTCATTGAGAGTAGGGCCTTGTGCCAAGTTGGCCCCAAGGTTTTGTTGACCATTTTAGATCTTAGAAAGAGTGGTGTCAATGGCTTATAGATTATCCTTGCCACCCATAGTGAAAGCACATGATGTTTTCCAAATTTTCTTTCTTAAAAGGTATATACATGATGCTAATAATATTGTTAATTGGCCTATGATATAGGTGGAATCCAAGGGAGAATTCCAACTACAACCACAATACATTTTGGACAAGAGGAGGATCGCACTGTGGAATCGAGTAAGTAGCTAGCTCCATTCTGTATCAACCTTTTAAATTTGTACATAGCTTAGTCCCTGACCCCTATTGTTATAAAGGTATAGGTATGGGGTTGAAGTTTTCACTAATTGGTCTCTCACCCTCCTTACTAAACCCTCATTGTTACGAAGGTGGGGTCGGAGGGTGAAATTTGTACAATTTAATATTTCATATCCCCTATATTTAATATTTCATATCCCCTATATTTAAAGTGAAATGTAGGTGTAAAATGTAGTTTGCACAACTTTGTCTTTTACTTTCATCATGATTATGAAAGTGAAAGTGAAGGGTTTAATTATGCAAAGTATTTGTACCATCTAAATACAACAACTTCTTAGATATATGATTCTCACCTTTAAGATCTCGACATTCTATGTTAAGACCATGTGCTTTTATAATTTTCATACACTATAACCTATATGGAAGTAGATCTTATAATTGTCTTTTTAAATGAATCAACTAATTGGATCGATGTGCAAATGTTGAATTTTGAATAGGAAAAGTAGTTTCAAAACTTTACAATTAAAGAAAGAAGAATTTAAAGCCCAATCTTCATTAAAATTAAAATCAAGAAAAACAGACACAAAGCAATAATCTTATAAGGAAGAGAGCACTCTAACATGGAAGCACCGACATAAGTTTTTGGATCACATCTTATGGAGAGATTTTAAGAGAAACTCATGAATGCTAAAAAGAGTTACCATGATAATCATATAGAAATCAAGGGACAAATGATCCTATAGAGATCAAGGGACCAAAGGTTCACCATCCACTGAATTTTTTTGTTTCTGTGGTCCAAAAACTAAAAAACTCATGGAAAAGAAAATCATAAATAATTTTGTTTCTTCTATTTTAATATCTCCGAAGAAAAAAATATTGATAAAAAAGAAAAAAAGGAAAGAAAGAAAAAATGTCCCTGGAAGAGGTCTCAAAACATTCACTCTTTCAAAACACTCACTCTTTAAAAATAAAAGATGATTTTATCTCTTTAAAATTGCTCCATAGTTTGAATTTTCAATTTTACTTTTTTAATTGTATTACAATTATATTCCCATGCTGGTGTCAAAGTGAGTAAAGTGAATAAGTAAGAAGACACGTGCAAGCAAGTTCACACCATGTTATTATTTTATTTTATTTGAAAGTGTGAGATCGAAGTCTTACTAAAATTTGTGTTTTGATTATCTAAGTATACTTAATACTTTTATTCTTCTAAATCTGGTTTGTATTAAAAAATACAAACAAACAATATGAATAAAATGTGCTTAGAGTAAATTAAAACAGAATAGTGCTTTTATTACTTTATAAAAGTTTATGAATAATAACATATGATTGATGATATGTGATTGAGAGTGACAAAAAAACAAAAAACAATTTAATAGGTTTTTTTAATAATGTTTTATTATATATAATGTATATAAAAACTCTGGAAATATGTGTACATAATATATAGAATAATATATATAATTTCTGGAAATATAGTATTATAAAAATATAATTTTATTATAAAATGAAAGTGTAGTTGTTGAAAATGGTTCATTTCAAAATTGTTATTAATGTGATGACTTTTCTTAAACATAGATAACACGTGGAGTCAAGTTGTGCATGCTCATGGCATTGTAATGTATATGAGTTATTGATGCATTAATGTGTATTGGTATATAGAATTGAAGAGTGCATGTATTGGTTATTGGAGTGTATGTATGGGGATTTTAGAATTTAGTGTATATAGTATTATCATTGATACTACAAGGGGCTCTACTATTTTACAAAAAGAATTATGTACTAAGCTTGGTTTTATCAGAAGAAAGCAATTTTACAAAAGGAATTATGTACTAAGATTGGTTGGATTAGAAGAAAGCAATTAAAGAAATGAAATGATTATTTTATAGTACGTATGAGTTTTGCATTGAATATGAGTAGTTGACTCAAAATATTAACTTTATATCGAATAACACTCTATCAATGCTTTATTAAATCGACATATTTTTTACATTATTATTAAAATGGTGTGACCTTTTGTTCAATGTCAATAAATTAAATCATAGTATAAATGTTTTATTTTTTAATGTTTTTCTGAGTATATTTTTTCTTAGTTTTGTCTGAAATATGGCCAGGAAATGTTGGAATTACATATTTGAATTGTTAAGTTTAAACAATTTGAGTGCCCTTTGAGCTTTTCAGGTTGTCGAATCTATTTATACATTTTGTTATTGTAAAATCTTGCACATCTCGAGAGAAAATTGTAAAGCTCAAGCGTTAGACCCTTGTAGAATGTTTAGAGGTCTCTTGACTTAATTTCTGATGCAGGACCATCTAGTTGACGGGTCATCATGACAGAAGGTTGTTTGGTCTCTGAGAGGACTGAGAAGGAAATTGCTAAGTGAACACTGTAGTTGTTTTTTTATGTTGTTTTAATTTAATAAAGAATAGTATTTAGGAAGGTAGAGGATTAATTAGTCAAATTGTTGCAAGTAATTATTCTTGTTTTCATGTCAACTTTTATAAGTTGTAACGTAGGACAATAAATAGTATTTGAACTAAAAAAAATGTAACCAACAGAATGTAACCAACAACAGTTAGGAGAAAACAGTTTCCAAACAATTATTGAAAAGAGACAGAATGCAATTGTAAGAGGTTCAACTTTTTGGGAAGAGAGAGAAGATCTAATAAAATATCTCTGAGCACACAAACTATTTTCTAACATCTTGTAACTGTCTATCTATCATCCTGTTAAATTACCTGATATAGTGAAAGCACATTCTTTGTTTTTATTCCACAAGCATGTACGCATATATGGTTCTATTTGTATTGATTCAAGCAGGGCAATAAATCAAAGCAAGCTTGCAAACATAACTACGTAGTACGTTGCAGAAACGAGGGCATATAGTTCCAGGATTTTTCAATCAAAAGAGCACAGAGGAATCCTGGATGTTTTATTCATTTCGAGAATGAAAGACAGAGATAGCTTGCATGCATTTCGAACAGTTAAAGCAGACAAGTCACACAGGTATTTCTGAAGAACAAACCTTCTTTGTTTTATTTACAAAATAATTACAGAACCTTTGTTCTAATACATACAGTCATAAAACCCCCGTTCAAATATACATATAGTCCATGCGAATAATGCCATACAAATATAAACAAGCTTGTCATAGTAGACGGGCTTAGAAACCCTGACTGAGAAACAAACTAAAACAACTATCCATAACCAAAATAATGCAAGCCAAAGAGACCTTGACTACATACGGCCGGACTGTCAAAGAAAAAAAAGGTCTCCACAATAGATTGTTGAACCCTAACTAACGACGAGAATGAAACAAGTTACAAGATGACAGGGAACAACCCTACCTGGGTCTAGCTAGTACGCCAAGGAGTCGAAGTCAAAACACTCCTGTAGGAACACACCTGCAACGACAGACATCAACAACAATTTGTGAGAATTCTATGGCAGAGAAAGAAGGGACCGAAGGAAAACAACGAAACAAGGGTTCGAATTTACCTTACAGAAACAGGGCACCTACATTGTAGTCACCAAGAGTCACTCTGCTCATGAAGGAGCAAGTGTGTCAATTAAAAACATGTAGAGGAGAATGAACTAATAGCAGGGAACAAAAACTTACCTTGACATTGCGGAAGAAAACGAAGTCGAAGACCCTGAGACAGCAACCTTTACACGAAACAGAGAAATGTAACTAGAGAACTCAACGAATAGTTGCACAGAAGAATTCAAGACAAGAGGAGTCACATAGCCATCTAAATAACTAATATCAACTTTGTACACAGAGAAGTTCCAAATCCTGACAAGCAAACTATTATCCATAACTCAGCAGAGAGATTCAGTGCCAGACAGAGAAACAAACAAAGGAAAAACCAATGCCAAATAAGAGTCCTTTACTAGACGGAGAAGCCGAACAAGTTTCCAGGTCTAGAGCCAAGCCAGAACACCATAGGCAGCATAACATTTTATAGAGAAAACCGTGTGGAAGAACCATATTGCAGAACCCTCAACCTCAACAGCTCGATGAGCAAAATGAACGGGAGATAGGGTTTGAGAACCTCATACCAAAGCAAGAGTGACAATTCCAAGGGGTGGACACTTGTCCAATAACCATTAGTGTGGGTACAAAATATAAGTGCGGAACCCAACCAATTATTAAATCATTGTAATCAACCGCCGAATGAACAAATATCACATTTAATCAAATTGCCCATCATTTAAATCCATTCATAACCCTTTTATTAACGTTGGTAAGTGTGACAAGGGGGTTGGACCCATCAAGTGGTATGAGAGCAGGAAATTGAAAGTGCCAGGATATGGAAGTTGGAAGACGAGGATGTGGGAGAGGTGTGCGTAGAGCAACAGATGAAGGATTGAGGGAAGAAATAAGGATCCTTACTGCTCATTTAGAGGCAGTGGAAGCAGGAAGAATAAGGGATCTAGAAATAGGAGATGATAGTGAGGAATAAGCCACAGTTACAACAAAAGATCGAATGAGGAAGGGCCGGAGATGAGGTTGTTGAGATCGGTTCTGTTGGCCAGCAGCAAGCCCAAACCAGAGATTCCTAACTATGATGGCAGCCTATCCACAGAAGTTCTGTTGGATTGGGTAAGCAAGTTGGACAAGTATTTTGAAAGTGAAGAGGTCAGCAAAGACCGAAGAGTCAAGTTCGCTGCGACAAAATTGAAGGGACACGCAACCCTGTGGTGG
This sequence comes from Pinus taeda, assembly GCA_000404065.3. Classification (NCBI taxonomy): domain Eukaryota; kingdom Viridiplantae; phylum Streptophyta; class Pinopsida; order Pinales; family Pinaceae; genus Pinus; species Pinus taeda. The sequence goes on along the minus strand of APFE030710966.1, from coordinate 49,513 downwards.
GACAGTGTCCAAGAAGAGAGAAGGAGGATGACCAAGTTACTGATAACGAAGTGGTCAAGGATGGTGGCCAAGCTGAAAGGCAGATTTCTGCCTAAGGATTACTAGGTTTCACTTTACCGACAAGTTCAAAATTTAAGACAAAAAGGAATGACAGTAAGGGAGTATACAAAAGAATTTTATCGGGTGAACTTGAGAGCTGGTTACACCGATGACACCCCGGAGAAGACAACAAGATAGGTAAATGGTTTGAGACTGGAAATACTGGATGAAATTAACATTCTTTCCTCGAGAAATAAAGAAGAAGCCTATTAGAGTGTTGTGAAGGCTGAGGAAAAGATTACTAGAAAAAAAATGTTAGGAGAGGAGGAGGACAGTCCTATGGCAGAGGACGAATTGCTAGTAATAGCGAAGAGGGAAAAAGCTCCAAGGCTTCGGGAACAATAGAAAAAGGAGACAACACTAGAGGTGGTAGGCCATATCAACGAGGAAGAGGGAATGGCTAAGGTAGAGGAGCCAATTATTAGTGCTACAGGTGCCACAAGTGGGGGCACAAATTGTTTGAATGCCCTGAAGCAGAACAAGCTGGCCAGAGAGGAACGTTTGTTGCACAACCTGAGGAAGTTGAGGCACCGCCCCAAGAAGTAGAAAATGTAGCAAAAATGGGGGAGGCCTTAGTTCTAAACAAAGTGTTGATGAAACCAGCCAAAGAAATAGTTGAATAGACCCAACGGAAAGCACTATTCCAAACAATTTGCAAATCACAAGGAAAGTGCTGTAAATTGATCATTGACGGTGGGAGTATAGATAATTTGGTTGACACTAAGATGGCGGAGAAGTTGGGTTTGAAGAGGCTTAAGCACCCCACCACTTACAAGGTGTTGTGGCTGCAGAAAGACCACCAACTTTTGGTTGATGAATAGTGTGAGGTTGAATTTCACATTGGCGGGCACAAAGACAAAGTTATCTGTGATATTATTATGCCAATGGACATTTGTCACATACTGCTAGGAAGATGATGGCAGTATGATCAAAAGGTAGTACACGATGGGAAAATGAACTGCTACAAGTTTGTTATAGATGGAATCAAGCATATGCTTGTACCCATCAAGGAAGAGGAGACAGTAGAAGCAAGCAGGATGAAAGCATTGCTAATAGGTGGAAAACAATTTGTGAAACAGATCGAGGAAAGTGAAGTGAACTATGTTGTTGTGAGGAGGGCAAAGATAGTGCTATTGCACACAGAAAAGTCTGATTTGCCTGCAGAAATTCAGGAGATGCTGCAGGAATTCAGTGACATTGTAGTTGATGATTTGCTGGACAAATTGCCTCCCAAAAGAAGCATCAGTCATCATATCGACTTTATACCCGAAGCAAGATTACCAAATAAGGTAGCATATCGGATGAGCTCCAAAGATAATGAGGAAATTATGAAACAGGTGCAAGAGTTGCTAGATAAAGGGTTGATAAGGGAAAGCTTGACCCCTTATGCAGTACCAACAGTTCTTGCTCCCAAGAAAGGAGGAGAATGGCGGATGTGCACGGATTTGCGGGCCATCAATAAAATCACCATTAGGTACAAGTTTCCCCTACCATGAATGGACGATATGATGGATTGCCTAAGTGGGGTAGCATACTTCACGAAGATTGATCTGAAGAGTGGCTATCATCAGATCCGGATCAGGGAAGGAGATGAGTGGAAGACAACCTTCAATACTAATGAAGGGTTGTATGAGTGGCTGGTCATGCCATTTGGTTTGAGTAACGCCCCTAGTACTTTGAGATTGATGAACGAAATGCTAAAAGAGTTCATCAGCAAGTTTGTAATAGTGTACCTTGATGACATATTAATTTTCAGCAGGACTAAAGAGGAGCACTTCAACATGTTCGAAGAGTGTTGGAGAAATTGCAGCAAAATAAACTACTGATAAATTTGAAAAAATTTACTTTCCTACAAAGAGAACTGGTTTATCTGGGCTTTGTAATTGTAGAAAACGAGTTGAAGATGGACCCAGAAAAGATTGCAGCAATCATTAATTGGCCATATCTGAAAAGCTTGTTTAAGGTACGTAGTTTTCATGGGCTAACGAGTTTTTATCGCAAATTTATAAGCAATTTTAGTGAAATCTGTGTGCCTATGTTGGACACTATCAAAAAGGAAAGTCAGCATTTTTGTTGGACCGAGGAAGCAGAGGAAAGCTTTCAGCTCATAAAAAGGAAAATTACAGAAAGGCCAATTTTAAGGTTACCAGATTTTAATAAACTTTTCCAGGTTCGTTGCGATGCAAGTGGTACAGCTATTGGCGATGTACTCAGCCAAGAAGACAAACCTATTGCATTTTTCAGCGAGAAGTTGAACGACAACAGGCATAAGTATTCCTCCTATGACAAGGAATTTTATGATGTTGTCCAAGCTCTGAAGCATTGGAGACACTACCTATTGGGGAGTGAATTTGTGTTATTTTCTGATAATTCAGCGCTACAATATGTGATGCAATAGCATAAATTGAACCACAAGCATGCCAAATGGGTTGAGTATTTGTAAAGTTTCACCTTTGTGATGAAATACATTAGCGGGTAGGCCAACAAGGTGGCAGATGCATTAAGCAGAAGAGCCTTGCTCTTATAGGAAAGTATGATACAAGTGCTGGGTTTTGAGCATTTGAAAGACTTATATCAGACCGACACGTATTTCAAAGAAGCTTATGAAGCCTGTCAAAATCCCGTGCTGAGGAACAAAATTCCATGGTTGGACTACAACTTGTAGGAGGAGCTACTATTTAGAGGGGGGCAGTTATGTATTCTTTGATTGTTCAATGAGAGAAAATATTATATGGGAGAAGCATAGTGGAGGTCTAACCGGACATTTCAACATAGACAAAACTTTGGATCAGCTTGGATATTTCTATTACTGGCCAAGAATGCGAAGGGATGTGCATCGATATGTGAGTAGGTGTAAAGTTTTCCAACTGGCGAAGGGACATAGTCAAAACACTAGACTTTACACACCACTGCCTATTCCAAGTAGACCATGGGACTCAGTCAGCATTGAATTGTCTTAGGACTGCCTAGAACACAACGAGGTTACGACTCGACAATGGCGGTGGTACACAGGTTCTCGAAAATGGCACATTTCATCCCTTGTCGAAAAACTAGTGATGCCACTCACGTAGCTCACCTATTTTTCACGGAGATTGTTAGATTACACAACCTACCCAGATCTATTATTTCTGACAGGGACGTAAAATTCACATGACACTTTTGGCGCACCCTGTGGAAGAAGGTGGACACACAATTGAACTTCAGCTCTACATATCATCTACAGATTGACGGGCAAACGGAAGTGGTGAACAAGAGTTTGCGGAACTTGTTATGGAGTTTGACTAGGGAAAATTCATGGTTATGGATCGTGCGCTTGCTCAGGCAGAGTTCGCTTATAACGATTCACCGAACCGCAATACTGGACACAATCCATGACAAATCCTATATGGCATGCATCTTCGTGAAATACATGAGTTGCGAAACTGGGAAAGTTGGAGAAGGGAAGTGCTGATGGGGAAGATTTTGCCGAAGTGATGAATGAACTACACGAACAGGGTAAATCAAAGTTGCAGGGCAGCATTCAGAAATACAAGCAACAAGCAGATCTAAAGCGATGAGAAGTACAATTAAATGTAGGTGATGAATTCCTTGCACACTTATGCAAAGAACGGTTTCCTAAGGGCGCATATAACAAGATGAAATTTAAGAAGATTGGTCCCTGTAAGATTTTGCGTAAATTCTCAGCCAACGCTTATGAGATATATCTACCACCAGATATAGGCATATCGCCTATTTTCAACGTGGTAGACCTGTTCCCATATACTGCCAGCCCGGAAGATGACAGTGTGGTATGGCGAGAACGGGACACCCAAGTTGGAGACAGTTCTTGGATGAGGCAGATGCCTTCGGTTCGACCCAATGAGATCGAGAAGATTCTTGACACACAGGTGGCCAAGAGGACTCGTAGGAAGGAGTATCTGCAATACCTTGTCAAGTGGAAGAACCATCCAATCTAGGACAGTTCGTGGCTCAACGCGGTGCAGATATAGAAGGCGGATTATTCTATGGAGGAGCTCATGGAATGGAGCCATGGATTTTTCTTACCCCAGGAGCCTGATGCAGGAGCATCTAGCTCACGGGTCATCATGACAGAAGGTTGCTTGGTCTCTAAGAGGACTGAGAAGGAAATTGCTAAGTGAACATTGTAGTTGTTTTTTTATGTTGTTTTAATTTAGTAAAGAACAGTATTTAGGAAGGTAGAGGATTAATTAGTCAAAATGTTGCAAGTAATTATTTTTATTTTCACGTCAACTTTTATAAGTTGTAATGTAGGACAATAAACAGTTTTTGAACTAAAAAAAATGTAACCAACAGAATCTAACCAACATCAGTTAGGAGAAAACAATTTCTAGACAATTATTGAAAAGAGAAAGAATGCAATTGTAAGAGGTTCGACTTTTTGGGGAGAGAGAGAAAATCTAATAAAATATCTTTGCGCACACAAACTATTTTCTAACATCCTGTAACTGTCTATCTATCATCCTATTAAATTTCCTGATACAGTGAAAGCACATTCTCTATTTTTATTCCACAATAATTTATGCATATATGGTTCTATTTGTATTGATTCAAGCAGGTCAATAAATCAAAGCAAGCTTGCAAACAGAACTACGGAGTACGTTGCAAAAACGAGGGCATACAGTTCCAGAATTTGTCAATCAAAGAGCGCAAAGGAATCCTAGATGTTTTATTCATTTCGAGAATCAAAGACAAAGATAGGTCACATGCATTTCAAACAGTTAAAGCACACAAGTCACACAAGTATTTCTGAAGAACAAACCCTCTCTGTTTTATTTACAAAATAATTACAGAACCTTTGTTCTAATACATACAGTCATAAAACCCCTGTTCAAATATACATATAGTCCATGCGAATAACGCCATACAAATATAAACGATTTTGTCATAGTAGACGAGCTTAGAAACCCTGAGCAAGAAACAAACTATAGCAACTATCCATAACCAAGATATTGCAAGCCAAATAGACCTTGACTACATACGACCGGACTATTAAAGAAAAAAAAGGTCTCCACAATAGATTGATGAACCCTAACTAACGACGAGAATGAAACAAGTTACAAGATGACAGGGAATGACCCTACCTGAGTCTAGCTAGTACGCCGAGGAGTCGAAGTCAAAACCCTCCTGTAAGAACACACCTCCAATGATAGACATCAAAAGAAAAAGAAAAAGAAGAGACCGAAAGAAAACAATGAAACAAGGGTTTGAATTTACCTTACAGAGACAAGGCGCCTACATTGCAGTCACCAAGGGTCACTCTGCTCATGAAGGAGCAAGTGCGTCAGTTAAAAGTATGCAGAGGAGAAAGAACTGATAGCAGGGAACAAAAAGTTACCTTGACATTGTGGAAGAAAACGAAGCCGAAGACCCTGAGACCGTAACCTGTACATGAAACAGAGAAATGTAACCAGAGAACTCAATGAAAAGTTGCACAAAAGAATTCAAGACAAGAGGAGTCGCATAGCTTAGCTAAATAACTAATATCAACTTTGTACATAGAGAAGTTCCAAATCCTAACAAACAAACTATTATCCATAACTCAGTAGAGAGATTCAACGCCAGACAGAGAAACAAACAAAGGAAAAACCAATGCCAAATAAGAGTCCTTTACCAGACAAAGAAGCCGAACAAGTTTCCAGGTCTAGATCCGAGCCAGAATACCAGCGGCAACATAACATTTTATAGAGAAAACCGCACAGAAGAACCATATTGCAAAACCCTCAACCTCAACAACTCAACGAGCAAAATGACCGGAGATAGGGTTTGAGAACCTCATACCAAAGCGGGAGTGACAATTTCGAGGAGTGGACACTTGTCCAATAACCATTAGCGCAGGTACAAGACATAAGTGCGGAACCCAACCAATTATTAAATCATTGTAATCAACTGCCGAATGAACAAATATCACATTTAATCAAACTGCCCATCATTAACGTTGGTAAGTGTGACAAAGGGGTTGGACCCATCAATTTCCTAGGCTTCTACTAAGGAAGTCTCCCTTGTATTAGATTTCATCCTTCACTAAAACAAGGGAAAAGATTGCTAAAGTGATAATGGTAACTATCCTATGTTATTCATGGTCTTAATCACCTAATCACCAAAAATAATATCTTTGGGTTAAAACGAAAAAATATTTAAAAATAAAATACTTAAGCTCCATCACAAATTAAAATGTTAAAATGTTACGCCACACTATAACAATATAATAAATAACATATATACATTATTTTATATAGTGTGCAATTGTTGCTAAATATCCTAAATTAATATTAACACTAAATCTATTAAACATTAAAAAACTATAAAATGGATTTTATAATAATTAATTAATTTTATTTATTTCATAACGAGTTTGTCTTTTTTTCCAGTGGGGGAGAAGCATCTCCGCTGAAGAAGCAAGATACAACATATATCGCTGAAGCGAGCAGATCCACCATACAACATTATCACCGAAGCGAGCAGAATTACGTCATCATCGAGACACATACGTCATCACCAAAACAAATGTGCTACAGCATCGCGCAACTCCCGCAAGAATCAAACGTAGCTGGGGTGCGAAAGCCAACCGCCCCAACACCATCTAAATTTTCTATTTATTTTGTTTATCTTTTCTCAACTATATTTAATATACATCTTACTCCACCGAATATTGAAAGAATATAAGATTCAAAAGTTTCAACGAAGCCAACGGTAACTCCCACTCGTGCTCATTTTTTAACGGGAAGCAACCAATATACTTCACAACTGTCGTTTGCTGCCAGTCAAGTCAAGCTTTAACTCGATTTCATTTTTCCATTCGTCTTTTGCTGCCAGTCAAGCTTAACTCGATTTCATTTTTCCATTCAAATCCGCTTTTTACTCCGAGTCAACTTCGATGACCATTGCCACACTGGCAATCTATTTAAAAAGCACTTGCCACTTTGGCATTCTATTAAAAAAACAAACGTAAGAAGCTTCTATTTTGGCATTCTATTAAAAAAACAAATGTAAGAAGCTTCTATCTTGGCTTTAGTTCAAAGTCTTTGGGTTGAAATAAAATACTAGGTGTCAATTCTAAACTCACTAATTGTTTAAATACTTTTCAACGCTTTTACGAAGTTACTTAAAAATAAAATATATTTATGAAATGGATTATTTTCAATCCTAATTTAGTTAAATTATTTTTATATTCTTAAATTTCAAGTTTAATTTTTTTTTTTTTTTTTTTTTTTTTATGGAATTAATTATATATATATATATATATATATCTATATATATAGAGTTTGAGTAGTTTAATGGTTAAGAGTATGTGTTTCCTCTTAAAAAGGTCACAGGTTCAAAATCAGAAAGGGTTAGAGTATGTATGCCTTGGTAGACTTAGTAGTCAAATCGTTGCACAAAGGTGGACCCCTTGTCCCACAAACAAGGGGGTCTCATTCACCAATTTGATGTCTAGCTTGGTCGTGACCTTAAAACTTGACAATAATAATAATACACTGAATCTTGTTAATGTGGTTAGGTGGCCAATATTTGAAACTCTAATATCAAGTCTTGTTAATGTTATTGGTTTTCCAGGATTACCTTTTATCCAACAAAAGTATTTGAAACTCTAATATATATCAAATCTTGTTAATGTGATTGGGTTTCGAGGATTACCTTTTATCCAACAATATTAAAAATTTGCATGATTAGGTACAATGATCCAAAATAATATCTAGCAATGTTAAAGGTTGGTTTGGTCAAGGATAATCATTTGATGACTTAAATGTCCATGAAACATATTGGCAAACCAACAAATAAAAAACATATATAACAATATTTTTTGAACTTCTAAATAGATATTTAATATTTTATAATTTTTCTATACTTATATATAAATATGCACAACTAATATATTATATATATATATATATATAATATATATATTATATATATATATATATATATATTTAGGAAAATATTGTGTGAAAATATTTCCCCACGTTACCATCCATGATCAACCAACAAACTTAAATTAGTGCAAACTTAAATTAGTGTAATTGACTTAAAGAACTTGCCAAATATTATTAAATGCAACCTATTGGACTAACACCTTAATTTCCCTTTAAATACCCCTTTTATTATATATCTTTTCTTTTCTTTTTCCAAGAAAACTTAGTTGTATAACTAATACATTATTCCCTATAATTATGGATGACATCCTTGGTGAGCTTATTGACCTAGATTAGTATGCCTCGCCTATAATGCATTTATGGGCCTAAACAAGGGTGCCTCATGCAAGAATATTTTAAAACCCAAATACCCAACAACATTGGAAACAAATCTTTGAGTTAACTCCATGGGTTTTATTATATATCTTCTTACTTCAACAAATTAATCAATTTAAATATTTTGTAAAGATTAATATTAATTTACTTTTCATTTTAGATATCACTTTAAAAACCCCTTTTCGGTCCCTGTTAAGGTAAGACTCTAGCAATCGATTTCCCTGTTGGCCACTATTAATTTAGCATTGACCAATACAACTTAAAATGTTTAGCTTTGAAAAACAAATTTTTTCAATATTATTGCAAAAATTAATTTTCAAACATTTGATTGAACCATAAACTTGAACGTTTTTATTATAGACTTTGGGCCATGTGTATAATTGACTTTGACTTTTCTGCCATAATTTTTTGTTGTAGTTGCAATATTTATGCCACTAATCTTATATATCCGTGCAATGATTTTTCAATGTAGCATCATCCAAAATTAAAATCTTCTAAAATTTAAGCAAATATTTGCATTAAAAAATGGATATTAATAAGATGTAAATAAATATACTTATCACGAGTTACTGCATACCATTGTTTATGTTTTCTTGAGCACTTTAATAAGTAGGAGTAAAAATGTAAATGTGCATACTTACTAGTGGTTACTACCCATCAAAATTATGCAACTCCTTGCCTCTTAGTTGGCTATTAAGTGGTTACTACCCACCAAAATTATGGAACTCCTTGACTCTTAGTTGGCTATTAATTTTTCCATTTCATATATCAATTTGCAATTTTTATGAAAGCATAATTTCCACTTAAGTGATAGGGACTAAGCTACCATGCTATATGATGCATTTCTCTCCATGAAAAGAGAAACTAATTCTTTCCTAGGCACGTTCTACTCGCTATCCCATAACTAACCTAACTACATGGGAATTAGAGTATGGTTGTTCTTATCCATTAGGCCGAGAACATGCATCTTGACCATTTGTTTTAGGTTTTTTGCTTGTTGAATCAAAGACTTTATCACTACAAAAGTTACTAACATATTAGGTACTGCTTAAGGGTAGAGCATATAACACATATAGAGAGTAAAATATTAGAATTTTTGTTGTAAAGATTATATGAAGAATTACAAATATAGACTTTACATTCAAAGTCTTGATATAGAGAGTGGAACATTAGAATTTTTTTTGCAAGAATATAAGAAGAATTAGAGATATATAGTTTACATTCACAATCTTGATATTATTTATCTTAAATATGCCTCAAGTTCTAAGTTATTCAACAATGAAATGTGTAACTACATCCATAGGTATCCAAATACACCTAGAATATGGAAGAGAAGTAGGCGAAAGTTGGGAAGCCCATTATCTATTCCATACACGAGAAAGGAAACATTTTCTTCTTCACATATGCATTGCTATCTGTAAATTTCTTCCATGCAGATTGTGTATATTAGATTCATATAGCGTTTCCTTCCACATTGATAATTTGTGTTGGAATAAAATTATTTTTATATAATTAAAAGATTATTTTATTTGTTAGTATGGAAACTACTCTATTTTTTTTCCAAGGAAATGATTTTATCTATTAATTAGATTAAACTAATATTATTATTTTGAAATAGTTCTTCCGGAATAATCACACCATCAAAAGTTGATGGTGTGATTATACCAAAAGAATTATCTCAAAACAATATGAATCACAGAAGTTTGAACTCAAAGATAATATTATTATTATTATTTTTTATATTATTGTATGTCTTTTTGGTTGATCGAAAAACATTTGCATTCAGTTTCTTTGAATAGAGATGGCTAACCGGGTTTATGGAATGTAGATTAGAGATAACTAACCGGGTTTATGGAATGTAGATCATCAACCCAACAAAACATCTCCTATTAAATGATTAGACTGAAAAATATAGGGAAAATTTGTGTTGAGCAACGACATGGATTTTGCAGATTATCCTACTCTTTGAGCTCTTAAAATTGAGGAAATTCCACATATTGTTAATGATTTTCGTTTTGCTTCCATAAATGCTATCATGTAGATTATCCTACTCTTCGAGCTCTTAAAATTGAGGAAATTCCACATATTGTTAATGATTTTCATTTTGCTTCCATAAATGCTATCATGTAGTTGTCTGCCATTTATATTTTAACATTTAGCCACTTAAAAAGTTGTTGTTACCGTAGTTGAGTAAAGTTTTACAAACTAATTTTATTTATTTATTTTAATTAATATTATATTTCTTTTCCTCTTGTTAATATTAAATGGTTGTTGTATAAATAATTTTGGATCTAGAATATGCTGAATGGAATTGCTTAGTTGTTATTAGTCTCTGTTAATAATGTATATTGAATAATATTTATAACTTTTATATTTCACTATGTTATTACAATTTTGGATACACTATTTTTAATATTTAATGGTAATTTCTGGATATTTTTGTTGTAATTAATAATTAATAATAATTATATTACTAATTGTGATATATTAATTTACCTATCAAATTATATTTATTTATATAATAGCTTCTTATTATTTAATTTAATAATTAAAGTTAATAACTGTGTGTGCGCGCGCGCGCGCGCGAGAGAGAGAGAGAGAGAGAGAGATAATTACCTTTTCCACAACATTTTTCTAGTTAATTTTAATCCAAATCTGACACATATTCAGTTTAAGTTGTTTAATATGCTGAATTTGGCATTCAAAAATGCATTTTAAACAACAAAAAATCACATTATTTCTTGAAATTGTTTTGTATTTCGGTGAAAAAATATATTTCATCTATAAGTTAGACTATGCCTACATATATAAACAATTTATTGCATAATAATTTTATAGATATCTTCATATCATTTAAGCATTTTTATATTCAAAATTATTTGTCAAGGGCTGCATTGCATGCAACCCTGTTTTATATTATGTGCCTTTTATAAGAAGAGTTTCGGTGTAAATTACATGTAGAAAACTTTTGTCGACGTGTTTCGAACCAACTAGTGTGGTTCATCGTAAGGACAAGTTGAGGAGTCAGATCATGGCTGCAACATAAATAGTTGAGGAGTCAGATCTGCTCTCCCTATTTATTTTGCAGCCATGATCTGACTCCTCAACTTGTCCTGACGATGAACCACACTCTTTGGTTCGAAACGCGTCGACAAAGGTTTTCTACATGTGATTTACACCAAAACTCTTCTTATAAATGTTATGGATCACAGAAGCCTAAATTCAATAATTATGTGTCTTCTTACCCCACTCCAATAGAGTAAGTTAATCTTTTAAAAAAAATACCTCCCACAAATTTGATAAAAATGTAAAAAAAATATATAGGGATGAAAACATTTCACCATTATCCAAGTTCCATGAATGATGGAATGATGTCCATGGGAGTTTTCTCAATTCTGAATTAACTCATATTCTCAAAAATAGATGAGAGTTCCATATCTATCGAACTCTAACTTCATATATCATCAAATTCTAAAAACTAGAGAGAAGTTTTCTACATGATTAGACAATTCCTAATCCAATTATCTAATTTACAAAGTATTTGTAAAAAAGAATATTAATTTGATTATTAGATCAAGAGAGGAAAGTGTATTTTACTACACTACATGGATGAGATATGTAACCCTTGTATTTTAAAATCAAAATATATATAAAAATTTTAATATAAAAATAAACCTCTTTTTCCCTCTCACCTTGCCTCCCCACCCCAAGACACATGAATTATGAATTTCTCAATTCATAAAAGTGAAGTGCTAATGAATAATAAATTTCTCATTTCATAAAAGTGAAGTGCTAAATGAATTATGAATTTCTCATTTCATAAAAGTGAAGTGCTAATGTAGCCTTTGTTAGGGTTTAATTCTCGCAAATGACAAAATATAAAGCTTTCATGCTAACTTGAGCTTGTGTGTTAGATTATGTAACCATAAACATGATATAATGAGCTTTTAGGACAAAATGACCTGAAATACAGCTACATGTACGAAACATACATATATTACTCGAGCTATGTAAGCATATACCTCTTATTATCGGTTCACATGAGTAGTAGCCAATGAATGCTCAAAACAAGATGGGTTAAAGATGATGAATTGCCTTAGCTATTGGAACATATGCGAAGGCAATCAAATTTACACTAGCAATAATATTAAAGTTATACTCCTATAAATTTTACAGACATGATTGGAGCAACATTGAAATAATTAACCATATAAAATCAATATAATGTAAAGATTTGATCAATCTTCAATAAATAGGATATTACAAAAATTAATAACAATGCGTATGATCTCTATAGTACAAGTGGTTGTCGAATGTTATGCTAACCCAAAAGTTCCCTAGAGTGAGTTAATTTGTAAAAATTATAATACAAAGGAAGTGGGGATGAACAACATTTCACATAACTCACCCCACTCTTGAAAATATGGGATGTAGCTTCACCCACTTTCATACTATGACTCTATTATTCTCCAAGTCGTTCTGGCATAAGAAAACCAAAATGAACTTGATATTATCATTATCACTATGTCCAAACATAGAAATGATATTTTCAAGAGTATTTAGTGGACTAAATACTCTTCAAAATATCAACTTTATATTGAACATAGTGTAAATGAATATACATACATACACATATTACCTTTAAAAAAAACTTTAAGGCATTTAAGAAAATCTAAATGGAGAATGGTGTTAAACATCGATGGTTAGTATATTGGATTTTAGCCATAATCATAGGATCTAAGTGTGAAAAATACTAGACTAGTTACTTAAAAAACAAGAAAGAATAGAGAATACAACTATTGAGAAATTGACAATTGAATGAAGAAGTTAATTCAAATTACTCATAAAATTTGATGATATATTATTGCGGAACGTGAATAATATATAGACTTTCCAGGATGCCAACCAATTTGAATTAGGTTGGGGTTCCATGTGCTTGTACTCATTATAACTCAAAATCACTTTCCCTAGTTTACAAACAAGTCAAAATTAGACTGGGAGACCCAAAATTAGCAAAATATCCTAAAATGGAGTGAGTTGGAAGTATGCGGGGTTAGAAATTAGTTATAACTAATTAATAACTCTCACATGCAAAACACTAACCATTTAAATTTAGGTAAACTCTGAAATAGGAATAAAAGACAATTAACAAGGGAAGGGGAGAGAAAATTGGTGGCTAACTTCTTCAAAGCTTTTACTTGCTAATAGTAGCAATGAGAGCTCATGGTCCTACCAAAATTTCAAAATAGTTCCATGTGACTTGCTAGTTTCACCCAGTAGCTAACTAGCTGATTGTAGAGTATGATGTGCCCTACATAGCATGTGATCTAGATATGTAATGGGCTATTTATGGAATTCTAAATGGGATCTTGAAATTTTATAAAAAATATTATCTGAAGCTAGTATGCAAAATTATCTTGAACATCTCCCTCAAAAAGAGGTGGTGGAGAAGTTGATGTAGTGGGACTAGTGCAAGGTATCAAAGAAGAATGCACTGATGCAACCATATGATCATAGGAACATGAGTCAAAAATCAATTTATTAAATGATGAAGTAATAGAAATCAAAGCATGATCCATAACTGGATCATCTCATGGCTTGGCTTCAATCTTCTTCTTGACATTGTCTAGAGTATAATTATCTCAATTATGTTGTTAAAGTGATTTATACATTCGATCAATTGTATCCACCATACAATAACTCTCTTAATGGAAAACCATATTGCAATAACTACAATTTGTTGTTTCCTTCTTAGATTCTCCCTTGGGAACCTGCCTCCTTACTAGATTGAGAGCTTTTTCCATCTATATGATAAAGATACCTTGTCTTTTTCCTTCATTTCTTGTTATTATCCTTCATTGTAAGCACATAGGGCATTGATCCAGGTGGATATCGATGGCCACATAATGCTTCCACTGACTCAATAATTCTCCATCTTCTTGGAAATTATCTATGGGTTTTAGGTCCCAAATTTCTAGGGCCATTTTGAGGCCCTAAAGGATGTTTTCTATCCATTCTAGGGGCCAAGAGATTTCATGGCATACCCTAAGCCCAATTGCAAGTTGTAATCTTTATATAGTTCTTTCTAACATGCTACAATGGACCCAAAATGGACATTGTATGGAAAAGTTGCACCGATTTAAAATCGATGTACCAACTAACCACCTTAGGGCCTGCAAACCTTTTGGCGCTTCATCATATAGGGTTAGGGTTTTGGAATTCTAGGGTTCTTTCTTTATATTAAAAGGCCATTCTTTTAGCCTCTTGTAAAAAACATTGTGACTGTGTGTAGCCTCCATCTCTCTCCATTTAGAGATTCCTACCACCATTCAAGCTAGTTCGTGTTCCATAATATTCCGTTATTTTATTTATTTATAGATGTCATATGTCTACGATATTTCCAATTTGTTGTAAGAACCTAGAGAATTAACTTACCCACATACCCTTCATTATATCTTCCTCTATTACCCATTTTAGCATTTTTCATTATCCACTTTCCATCCATTTTAGAATTTTGACTAAGTGATTGTTATCTCCTTCTCCTCTCCTTATATTTTTATTTGCGCAGTGTGTTGGTTGAAATTTTACCTACTTGTCTCCAACATGCCTCATAACCCACATTTCCACAACCTCTAATTTGTAACCCTCTTTGTACTTAGCCATTTTCAGGATCCTTTGATTCATTTGGGTTGCAGACCTTTCTTCACTTAATTCCATTCCTTTTATCGCGCATTAATCTATTTTACTTAGTCATTTTACTTCTACTTCCACTTTGGTTCACTTACCTTCAATCTATTTTATTTAGCCAATTTACTTCTACTTCTATTCTTTTTTTTACTAAAGGAATTGACAAGTAGGTCAGTTTTGTACTTGTGTGACATGAGGTCGATTTTGATTACTACCACTATAAATTATAGGTGCCTACATATTCCCCTTCCACAAACATGGATAAATTGGGGGGATTTCAACCTCTAATATATTGGTACATAACACTTCATTATCACAATGATCACCAATTGAACCCCCCCCCAAGGGCTTACTTATACTTTTACTTTAGTTTGCTTCTCTTGGCATTATACTCTTCATCCAAGACTTAGATTATTCTTATACCTTTTTATATCCTAAGTATTTCCCTCTTTTTATTTGGCACACTTCTTAATGAAAATTGAGCTACCCCCTAAGGGGATACTTCTACTTCTACTTTGGTTCAGTTATCTTGGAATTACACTCTTCATCCCAGACATAAATTATTTTTATACATTCCTATATCCCAAGTTTTTCCCTGTTTTTATTTGGCACAACTCCCAATGACATGTGGAAACATCTCTGGGTGAGACCTTCCGCTAAAGGAATCAACAACTGTGTTAGTTTTGTACCTGTGTCACATAGGATCAATTTCGACCACTACCATTATAACCTCTGGGTGGCTACGTAAGCCCCTTCTATAGACAATAGTAAATTAGGGGGATTTGGACCTTTAATCTCCTAGTGCATAACACTTCATTATTACAATGATCATAATTGAGCTAACCATCGGGGGCTTACTTTAATTCCTTTTTAGCTCACTTCTCTTGGAATTATACTCTTCATCCTAGACTTAGATTATTTTTATATTTTCTTATATACTAAGTCTTTCCCTTTTTTATTTGGCACACTTCACAATGACAATTGAGTTGTCCCTTAGGGACTTAATTATACTTCTACTTTGGTTCAATCTTTTGGAATTATATTACTTCTACTTCTACTTTGGTTCACTTCTCTTGGAATTATACTTTTCATCCCATACCTTAGAATATTTTTATACATTCTTATATCTTAATTTTTCCCTCTTTTTATTTGGAACACCTCCCAATCACACGTGGAAACATATTTGAGAGACATTAGATTATTTTTATACATTTTTATATCTTAATTTTTTCCCTCTTTTTATTTGGAAAACCTCCCAATGACACGTGGAAACATCTTTGAGTGACACCTAGAAGGTGTTGGTTAGAATTAACTTATTTTTATACATTCTTATATTCTAAGTGTTTCCCTCTTTTTATTTGGAATGCCACCCAATGACACATGGAAATGTCTTTGGGTGAAACCTATAAAGTGTTGGTTGGACATGTATGATTGGGAAGTGATTTCTCTCTTCTTACCTGGAATACCTCCTAATGACACATGGTAACATCTTCGAGTGTCACCCGAAAGATGCTAGTTGGACATGGATGATTGGGCAATGGTTTGACATCATGTTTGGGCATTGAATTGATGAAAACATATTACACTACACACAAGGCTAGGAAATATTCCATGGATCTCTCTACTCCATGCACAAAGAATATGGGGAGCCTATTTATAATTTTTTACAAATGCCCTCCCACAATGCATGTGGGATGAATAAGGCAGATTATAAATCAAAGGCTAATATTTTACTTGGGTAAGATCAACAATTGTTGAATATTATCTTCCAAAAGCCATGACTTGAGTTCACAATGTCTGATTTTGGAAAATGAAAGCTCGTTGGAAAGATGGAAGCATGAAGAACACATTGGGAGTCTTGAGAATGTTGTTTTAGAATTAACTGCCCAATTTTCATTTTTATATCGATGTTTCGAGTCTATACCAAGACTCATCTTCAAGACAAAAGTCACAGAGAAGAGTGAGAAAGGTTGGGAATAAATATGGGAGGAAGGAAATGAAATGATAAGGAGTGACCAACCAACCCCTAAATTTAATAGAGTTAATGTATTATTAATTTTTATTTAATATTATTATAGAAAATTTTATTGAATATTAGAGAATTAATTCCTAAAGCGTGTTAATTATAAATTATTAATAAAGTTAGTAAATATTATTTTTAGAATTTGTTATTTAACAATAACTTATGATTTTATTAATATTAATTTAAATGGATGAAGTTATTTAGTTATTTATTAATATTTTTGAGTGATTATTAATTGTAATATTGTGTTTTTTATATGATATATGTTGTTATTAAATATATGTTATGGTTATTCGAATATTCTAGGGATTATCAAGAAAGATAAGGGTGGAAAAGGAGAAGGGAAATGTAGTGAAAGGTTCATAAGTGAAAATGAATATGAGGGGGAGGGGAGGGAGAAAAGTCCACAAGGGAAAAGTGTGGGATGAGGGTAAGGGAGATTGGTTAGTCAAGATTGTAGGGATATGGTTCTTGAGTAAGTAGGGGGATCCAACTCTTGCTTACTTCCAAATTCCATCCCTATTAAGATTGTGAGGGTGTTTTATAATTTCGAGGGCTTCACGGATTTTTCATTTATATCAAAGTTTTTCCTTGGTTGAATTAGGGATTTTCTTAATCAAGCAAGGCTTTTCTATTAAATTGGTTACGAAAACTATGATTTATGCAGGCGAAGGAAGGTGTTAAATCAAAATCGCGACAATGTTTTAAGAAGTACAAATCAATAGTTCTTCTCTGAATTTTAACCTTAATTTTCTCAAGAGTACGAACCTCCATCCAAATGTCCTTTCCATACAGGGTGCTAATGAGACTTTGAAGATTTATTTGGCGAGAATATTGAGAATGTTGTTTTGCAATTAACTCCACAGTTTTCATTTTTATATCGACGTTTCGAGTTTATACCAAGGCTCATCTTCACGGCAAAAACCACAAAGAAGAGTGAGAAAGATTAAGAATAAATATGGGAGAAAGGAAATGAAATGATATGGAGCCGACCAGCCAACCCTAAAATTAATAGAGAATGTATTATTAAAATTTTATAATTATTATTATAATAAATTTTTTTATATAGAGAATTACTTCCTAAAGTGTGTTAGTTCTAAATTATTAATAAAGTTAGTAAAATATTATTTTTAGAATTTGTTATTTACTAATAATTTATGATTTTATAATATTAATTTAATGGATGAAGTTATTAGTTATTTATTAAACTAACAGTGGGATTCATTTCTAAGGCCAAAATTATAGAAATAATTTAAGAAAATTAAAAGAAAAGTCATGACCATTTTGGGCCTATCACTAAATTATTTCTTGAAATGATCTCTAAACTTGGGAAATATGAAATATCTGAAGTGAAACCTAGCTTGGAAGATCAATTATAGCTTCATATTTTCAAAATGGATCTTTATTGAGTTAACACATAGAGAAGAAAAACCTAGTTGTCAAGCAGTTTCAAAGATGAAGAGAAGTTTATAAAGGAAGAAAATCACATTAAAAATATATTGGGGTTGGAAATTTTTTTAAGACATATATTTACTTTCCAGAAGATCTTATGAATCAGCTTGCTCAGCTTTCCCTCTCATGCACTCTTCTAAATTTATCTCTATGTTAGGTTTTCATGTATGCTTAGCTACATGAAAATATATATTTGATTATGTCTTCTCATCTCTACCAAGCACTTCATATTCTATTTTAGGTCTAAGGGAGTAGGATCCCTACTTGTAATAAAAAAATATAGTTTAATTATAGTTTATCTGGTTGTCATTTAAGAGGTTGTTTCCGTTTCAAACAATGTTAAACTTATCACATTGGGTTATTATTGTTAATTTTCCCAAAACGAATTGTTCCAATTTCATATTGCAAACATGAGTCTGTATGGTGATGTATCATTAGATTCTTATGCAATTAAGGCTCTACAGGCTCACTAATTCTAACGTACACAATCCTTTAAATTTATTTAAAGACCTATTCATATTATTCCATTTTATTATTTCATCTTTGCAAAGTCATATTTGATTCTAGATTTACATTATTGTAAAGAGGAAGGAAAAATATTTATTAAACAAAGAACCTTGTACATAAAATATTTATTTTCATATTCATTTCTTGTGTGCTTAATGATTAAACCTAGTACATGAGATATTTATTTGAATATTTTTTGGGGCTTTCCCTATAGCACTCATCCATTACTTTCATTTTAGGATAGAACAAAAATATTCCATCAATCAAGAGATGAGTACTACTTGTATAAAAATGCAAAGGGAAATTTGATAGGTCGCTATTAGGTTGACTCTTTCCTTTGACTAAAAGAGAGATAAACATTTTTGGGTTCTCTGCTAGGGAAAGATTCATTTAAAAAAATCCAATACTTTCTTTTAAGGATTAGATATTATTGAGAAACTAGAAGGTTCATGGTTCTAGTTCTAATAATTGAAGATGAAGTGAGTTCTTCTATCAGATATTCTTCAAGATTTTGTATTTGGAGTTTCATGCACAAGTCAATTATTGCAATTCAAGACTCTTAGGTTAGAGAAATAAAATGAGATGGTAATGTGCATGGCTCCATTGTAAGTCTGCTTATACTAGAGAGTATCCATTCTCTCCAAGTAAGTGAGGGTATGGAGTTTTTTTTTTTTTTCTCACATATATACTTTTGTTCCTTCAATAAAGTTTTCCTGATAAGCATTGCTACATTCAGATAATGGTTTGGGATGACTCTATGACCCTGTTAGAGCTCCAAGAAACTCTCCTAGGTTGTAGCTCGGAGATGCCTGGTAACATATAAATTCAACTTATTGTTGCAATGGATGAATGGAAGGAATGATGCTTGTTGAAGCCAGATAACCACTTCTACTTTGTTTCATTCCAAACATGCGTGAACACCCCCAGACTACAACGCTTTAGACTACTTGCTACTCATAGCTTAGAGATAAGGTGAATATGGAGAATATTGACCACACCAGCACATGCACAAGACCTTGTGATGGCCGGCTGCAACCAGTAAGAAGCTTGTAAATCTATTCTACTAATGCACAAACATGATGACAAATCTCTGCCACTAGATGGAAAGAAACCTAGGTAACCTATTCAATGATACATTCAACAATCTAACACATAGATAGGATGGCATCTTTCTAGTGCTAAACCTTAAAGATCAAGAATATAGCATATCAGGCACAACATAGAACATAGAGGAAATGAAAAGTGAGCAGTTAATAGCACAAGAAGCTTGTATTAGCTGAAAATGAAGACGAGACGCTGCAAGTGGCAAAATATCCACAGTCTCCAGAAGTTTAACCTTACATCAAAACATCAACCATCAACCTTTATTACATCTTGTTCCTGGGTATTTATAGATTTTATATTACAAAGGCACTTGGCAAATTAGGTATGGGGGGTCATAATTGACCACCAACTGCATTTAACTATCTGATGGAGTCCCTGACTGTGTCTGCTTGTTGTAATGGGAAAATCAGATCTTCTCAGGTGCTGTGTTGTCCTCTTAGGCGGTTGGAGTGTTCATATCAGCGAGTTTCCCTAACTGATAAATGTCGCTATGGGGTCGTGCATGTCCTTTCTTTCCTTGAGCCATACAGCCTGTTAAACATGGTTGTTGAGGCTTTATTGCGACTGGTATAAGCATGTTGATCACCTTCTTCCTTCGGACAAACAGAGTGGTCAAAGGACGTGGGGTGCATGGTGAACTGATGGGTTAGATGAGCGGAGATAATGACCGTCAGATCGAGGAAACGGATGGCGGAAAATGGCTCTGCGGGGTTACCGGACATGGTGAGAGTCGATTGATTTTATTCTGTTAGATCTTGGGCAGCCAGATCTAACGGTGATCGAGCGGCGAAGCTGCGCGGTAGTTAAACGGGCGGGCGGATGGGTTAGGTGGTAAACAGTATTGATTGCACCGCCTTTGGGCATAAAGCAGTCAAAGGATGAGGGCATGCGATCCCACTCAGAGGCCGACACGTAATAGTGGATGAGAGAGAAAAACCGCCCTCATCGCACACCAACGTTTGGGTGAGTTGCATGCGTGGGGAGAGCGAATGTCGTCAGATCTCGACCGGGATGATCGGATGGTCGGCAAATGGTCATGCAAGTTGTTTTATCGGGCACGACAGGAGTCATTAGATTTGGCGGGGAAAATTAGTGATGGGGATTAAAGGCGATGAATTTATAAAGGTACGAAATCTCATGGTTACGGTTTTATGGCCAATCTAAGACTTTGCACTCGAGGCTTAAGGAAAAGGGGTTTTGTGATTTTTTAAAAGAAAGAAAACGGAGGAAACGGAGATGAAGCGAGGATGAGCGAGGTAAAGGAAAGAAGTGAAAATGACCATTATGGGCCTCCTTTGAGCATAACCAACACAACCAAGCTTATCTCTGACCTTCGACGACCATAGTTATATAGCAGAGCTAACACTGGCTCCTTTTGGGGATGAGATCCTCCCTGTGAGGTCTCAAGAACTGCAGATCATTGCCTTTCCTACAAAAACCAGATCAACAAAATTTCCTAGTGTTCCATTGGGCATGGAGTCTAACTGAGCCTACACTAAAATTGATAAAACAACATATTTACAACATTGAGGCCAGAAGACCTTAAATAACATAAATTTTCAGAAATCGCCCATTAACTGGGCCATCAAAAACTGTCTCTCCTTCCATGTTTTGTAACATGAAAGTATTGTTCCCTCGGATCTGAGAAATGATAAAGGCCCAGTCAACATAACATTGAACTTCCCATGGTTTCCTTTCTTCTCCTTGAGTGCATCTCATTTAAGAACCAAGTCCCCAACTTGAAAACTATCTATCTTTGCCTTTCTGTCAAAGGCTTCCTTGATTCTCCTTTGATGTACTGCAAACATTTCGACCAGTTGTTCTCTGATTTGATGCACTTTGACCAGGTCGCTGATTCTTTTTACCATGTCATCCCCTTCATTCTGCTCTTCCTGCAAGAACTTTGCCAAAGGGAGGGTTAACTAAATTGGGAAAATAGCCTCAGTGCCATATACCAGCTTGAATGGAGAATTTTCTGTGGATCTCTTGGTAGTCACTTTGTCATCCCATAATGCATATTTTAGCTTGGAATCCTAGTTCTTTTTGTTGTCTTCCAGTAGCTTTTTGATTATCCTTATGAGGCTCTTGTTGGAAGATTCTGCTAGACCATTGCCTTGAGGGTAATATGAGGTGGAGTGTACTAGTTTAATGCCCATTGAGTCACACATGTCCACCAACTCTTTTGCCCTGAAGGCTGTTGCATTGTCTATAACCAATTTATGTGGATAGCCAAACCTGGTGAATATATTTTCTGTTAAGAATTTCATGACCACATGGTGATCAACTTTCCTAGTAGGGATGGCCTCAATCCACTTAGTGAAGTAGTCAGTGGCTACTAAGATCCATTTGTTCTAGCCACTGGAGTGTGGATTGACTTCTCCTATGAAATCCAAACCCCACTGCTGAAAAGGGCCACTCGCATGTATTGGCTTTAAGGGCAGTGACTTCAACTGCTATTTTCCTTCAAATCTTTGACACTTGTCACAAGATTTAACAAATGAAAAGACATTAGAAAATAAGGTAGGACAATAATACCCCACTTTGAGGATCTTTTGGGTTGTATTTTTCTAGTAGTGATGTCCTCCACATATGCCAAAATGAAACTGCTGCATAACCTCCATGGATTGTTCGTTGTCTAGACACCTCAAAAGAATTCCAAAGGGGTCCCTCTAGTAGAGCAGGTTTTCATGAATGCAATATTTGGCTGCCTTGAGCTTGATAGTTCTGGCTTGGCTTGAACTAAGGCCTGGAGGAACTTCTAGCTTCAGCAAGAATTGGGCTATTGTAGAGTACCATTCACAATAAGCCATATTTTCTACCAATGATTGGTTTTGCCCTGGTCTTAATATTTCTTCTAAAATTGTGCTTATCCAGTTCATGTACAACATCCTGCAATTTTCTTCAGCCATTAATCTAGCAAGGCCCTGAACTTTGACAAGCTTGGTGGGCTTTAGTTCTATGTTAAATTCGATAAGCTTTGCAATCCATTTAGCCCTTCTTCCATCAACATCTGGTTGCATTAGGACATATTTTACTGAAGCAGAGGGCACATATGCAATTACCTTGGAATGCAGAATGTATATTCTTAAAGCTTTCAAAGATTTGATAAGAGCATATCCTTGTTTTTCAATGATATCATACCTCAGCTCAGCATCCCTTAAGGTTTTGCTGAAGAATGCCATTGGATGCTCTAAAAATATTTGGAACTCTTTGCTATAGTCTGGGTTGATCAAAGTAGGAGCTTCCATAATGGCCTTTTTGATGACTTCAAATGATCTTCTTGCTGCATCTTCCCATTTGATTTATAATCCCTTTTTTAGCATGGAGGTGATTTATTTTACAAGTTCTGCAAAATTAGGAATAAACCTCCTTACAATGTTTATCTTGCCCAAAAAGGATTGGATGTCCTTTTTTGATCTTGGTACAGACAAAGTCTGTATTGCTTTCACTCTTTCTGGGACAATTTTGACACCTGCAGCAAAAACAATGTGTCCTAACAACTTGCCCTCTTCTAAAACAAACTGTGAATTTTTAGGATTGACTGAAATCCCAAACCTTCTACACTTCAGAAACACTTTCTTCAAATGTTGAAAATGGTCTTGATGGCTACTGGAGTACACTGTTATATCATCTAGGTAGATAAGACAAACTTATCCTTCTCTCCTACAAATGCTATATCCATAGCTCTTTGAAAGGTGGCTCCAGCATTCATCAGCCCAAAAGGCATATTGGAATACATAAAAGTGCCCCAAGGTGTGGTGAATGTAGTCTTTTCTTGGTCATCGAGATGTACAACAACCTGGTTATATCCTGAAAATCCATCTAGGAGAGACATCACTTTGGCTCCTAAGACCTTCTGCAGCAAATGATCCATCTTAGGCAAAGGATAATTATCCTTTTTGGAACACTTGTTCAGGTTTCTAAAATCAACACATAGCTTGATTTCTCCACTCTTCATCCTTACCACAACCAAATTGGCTACCCACTTTGAATATCTCAGGGGGACTATGATTTTGGCAGCCAACAACTTCTTGATTTCCTTTTCAATCAGAGGGAGGAGAAAAGGATTTATGGGCCTCAATTTCTGCTTAAAAGGGATGGTGTCTTTCTCTAAGGGAATTTTATGTTGGATGATATTTTTGTCATAAGTCTTCAGGTCACTATATTCCCAGGAAAAAACATCAGCAAACTACTTCATTAAATTACAGTACTCAGAACTTTGGGCAGCAGATACATGGGTGGACAAATTTATATATATTGGATGCTCTGGATTCCCTATATTATGCTTATGGACTGCAGATTGATCTTCTTTTTGGGCAGCTTTATAAGGCATGTCATTTTGGTCAAACAACTTTTCTAGTGGCACTAGTCCTCTAGGTATATCATCGCTAGGCAATTGCACAATGCTGTCTCGGCCAATTATGTTTCTAAGCTGGGGCTGGGAATTTTCCTCCAAGTTTTCATTCTCTTGGTCAATGTGCATTTTAGAGAATTTAGCAATGACTTGCAGAAACCTATTTACCTCATAATCATCCTAAAAAACTTTCCAATGCTGGACATTATCAGACAAGGATGGTCTATATTTTACTTGGACTTCATAAACTAGTTTAGGGGGCATGGGAGGGATGAACATACTAGCGGACACAGCAAGGGAATCATCAAGATGATCTTTGACTCTAGCGATATATGAGATACAAAAACTATCAAAAGAATGTTTGAGTCTCCATACCTCATCTCTGTATCCCTTCAGCCTTGGGTGCCTTGCTTGGAATGATTTGTTCACTTGCTGAATAATGAGATCAGCATCTCCAAACACCTTTATATTTCTGATTCCTCTGCCTTTGGCGTCGTTTAAGCCCAATATCAGAGGCTCATACTTTTCTATATTGTTGGTGACCTAAAAAGCTAGCTTGAAAGACAGATGTATGCTTTCTTGCTTTGGAGATACCAACACCACTCTTGCTCCTACAGTTTCTTTTGAGCAGGCTCCATCAAAGAACATATCCCAAGCTTGTGTTCCATCTTCTTCCATAGCTTGGCTTATTGGTTTCCTGATCTGCATTGAGGCCTTCTGAGATTCTTCAATTTGGAGAATGCATGCCCCAAATTTAGTGTCCACAGTTTAAATAGGATGATTAGAAGGATTCTTCTCATCACTGATGATATAGGCTAGCTGGGCTTCCCTGTACATTCTTCTGCTTTCTCCTCCAAAGATTGGGACAGTGGCATAAGGTAAGTCATTTTGTAATGTCCCACCTAGTCTCTTAATCCACCCTTTGGATAACATCATACCAAACTTAGGGGGGACATCTGCTACCACAATATCCATCATCATGCTCTTCAAGGGCAGTTGAGTTAAGCTAATGGCTAAATCTTAGATCAACCCCAGACATTTCACCTTCCTTGAGTCAAAGGAGAATAAATCATGATAGGGCCTGGTGATATCAAGGCCTAACTCTTCCATGACAGCTTTGGGCATCAGATTATGGCTGGCCCCTGTGTCCAACGGGCAGTTGTGGAGGGTTTTGTCATGAATGGTCAATGAGACATAAAATGATGGGGAATTTTCATCAGCAGGTTTAGTCATTGGGCTAAGGACAACTGTTGGTTTATCATCTTGTAAATTTACATAGTCAGTGGAGGATTGTGTGGCTTTCAGCTCAAGAGCATCAAGGATATGCTTTCTAAAGGCCTCAATCTTTACAAGTTCTATCATAGGTACAAATATTTTTAACTTCTAGACTTCTGATTCAAAACTGAAAGGGGAAGGGGACTTGTCAGGACCTCTTACCTCTTGAGCTGGTGCTTTGAGGATGACTAGGTTAGCTGCTGGTCTTTTCTGTTTGATGTTCTGATGCTCTGTGGAGATAACAGCTCTTTGGACAGGATTCTCCTTGACATTACTTGTTCCTGACCTCAGGTTATATCTTTGTTGTTCATCAGTCTGTAGAATAGCTTCTCTATCCCACTCCTGACTGGTCTGGTCCTAGAGTAATGATTCTTCATAGGCAGCCAATGTAAAAAAGGCAACACTTCCCTTATTTTCTATGCAATGAATTTCATCCTCTTCTTCAAACTTCTCCTCCTCCATGACTACGTTTTGGAAAGGAGCCTTGACCCTTAGTTCTTCAATGACTTCTTTACCCCTTTGAATGATCTGCAATTGTTCATTTGCTCTTCTGAATGGATTTGGATTTCTTGGAGCAAATGTGTTTGGAAGCCTTGCTTTTCTAGAGCTCTGCTCAACCTTTGCTTAGATATTTCAACAGCCAATGACTCTATCATTTTAGTCATTTTGTCTAATTTAGGTTCTGAAGATGAAGTAGAGGAAGAAGGAGCCTCACCTCTCTACCTTCTTCTATCAGCATGGCCTTTGAATTTTTCTGCAGCCATGATATTGGATTACACCTCCAATGTTGCATCTGGCATTTCAGCTAGAGTGGCACATCTTCTTTCTCTAAATAGCAGGCAAAAATCATAGTCAAAAGCATTGGCATAGGTGAGTTTGGAAGAGGTGGGGGTAGGCTTTACTTCAGCTAGTATCTTACTATATATACGATTGAACCTTTTATTAAAATCAAATAATGATTCACCATTTTCCCTCTTGAGGTTACCAAATTCAATATGGTAATATAGGAGGTCTTTCTTATCTCCCCAATGCTTTAAAAATACATCATCTAATGCTTCAATGTCTGCTATAGACCTAGTGGTCAGCTCTTTGAACCACTTTCTAGCCTCTCCATCAAGGCTCTGGACAAATACTCTCATCCACACATCATCCTCACTGATATCTAGGTTATCGGCATAGCTATAAAAGGACTCAAGGTGTTCTTCAGTAGTTACTCCCTCTGTACCAGTGAACTTAGGCATGTATTTCTGATACTCTCCTGCAGGCATGGCATTCAAAGGAACAGGCATAACCAGTGGTCCATACCTGGCAGCTATGATTCTTTCCATTTTTGTGGGTGCTTGTTGGCCTACCATGACTGGGGTAGATGGAAGAGTACTGGTCCATTTGGATGATAGGAGACTGAGGAATGAATGATAGAGATAAAGGAAAATGATGGACTGTATGGGAGGCTTTATTTGGACTGAGATCCAAAGGTGCACTTATTGAACAAGGAGCTTTATGAATCTTTGGGAAATTCTCTTCGTTGATAGTACTAGGCTCTATATTTCCAACCTAAACATGGTCAACTACAAGCCTCTCTGGCAGAGATACATAAGATTATTTAGGCTTACATGATCTTGATGCTCCTTTCTGTGATGTTTTTCTTTGCTTGACAATATTCTCGGCGTCAGGCACTAGGTCAGCTAGTGATTTCTGAGGATTTCTTTGAGTATCCCTCACAAATTGAGGCAGAACTGCGATGTGGAGTAGCCAAAGATTGGTGCTCCAGTAGAGTCGCTAGATAGATGATTACAACCAGAAATGTGTCTAGACTTTGTCTATCATCAAAGTTGGAACTGTGTCACTCTCCCAGGGAAGCGGAGCTTCAATCTCCTCTCCTCGGAAATGGCGCCAATTATGTTAGAGCTCTAAGAAACTCTCCTAGGTTGTAGCTCAGAGATGCCTGGTAACATAGAAATTCAACTTATTATTGCAATGGATGAATGGAAGGAATGATGCTTGTTCAAGCCAGATAACCACTTCTACTTTGTTTCACTCTAGACATGCGTGAACACCTACACACTACAAGGCTTTAGACCACCTGATACTCACAGTTTATAGATAAGGTGAATATGGAGAATACTAACCACACCAGCAGATGCACAAGACCTTGTGATGGCCGGATGCAACAAGTAAGAAGCTTCTAAATCTATTCTACTAATGTGCAGACAGGATGATAGCTATTTGCCACTAGATGGAAAGAAACATGAGTAACCTTTTCAATGATACATTCAACAATCTAACACATAGATAGGATGAAAAATTTCTAGTGCTAAACCTTAAAGATCAAGAATACAACATATCAAGCACAGCTTATAATAGAGAGGAAATGGAAAGTGAGCAGTTAACAACAAAAGAAGCTTGTATTAGCTCAAAATGAAGTTGAGACGTTGCAAGTGGAAAAATATCCACAGTTTCCAGATGTTGAACCTTACATCAAAACATCAACCATCAACCTTGATTACATCTTGTTCCTGGGTATTTATAGATTTTACATTACAAAGGCACTTGGCCAATTAGGTATGAGGGGTCATAATTGACCACTAACTGCATTTAACTGTCTGATGGAGTCCCTGACTGTGTTTTCTTGCTGCAGTGGGCAAATCAGATCTTCTCAGGTGTTGTGCTGACCTCTTAAGCGGTTGGAGTGTTCGTATCTGTTATCACTCAGGTTGTCCCTAGGCTCCTTTTTAGGGATACGGTCGAGGTAACCACAAACCAATCTTTGGATTGCAGGTTCTAGCCCACTTGCAACCAGAGAGGGCTCTCTCTTAATGATTCAACTTTGTTGAAGATTTTAGGCTAGCTTTTGGCTCAGGGGTTTTTTGTTTGGGTTTGGATGGAAGGTAGAAATATCAAGCAAAGAGGCAAGGTAAGGTGTGATAAGTTTCAAACCATTGGGCGTGGAGTCATGGATTAAGGCTTACTATTGCGTCTTCTTGCTCATAAGAGGATTAAGGAGCGAGATAGCCACACATGAGACAATTATAAATCCACTGAAGGGATGGAATGACGGAAATCAGAGATGAAAGGCAAAGGAGAATCATTTCATCATACTGAAAAAGAGGAGAAATGGATGAATGGTGATCTAGGAGCAGTTAAGAATTCCTAAATTCTCATTCATATGTGAAAGAAACAACGTAAACAAGATCATTTAAGTATACATGCTCATAGCTATTTCTGATGAAAACATAAAAAAATGCAGAAATTGAACTTAAGGTGTAGTTAAACAAATCTTAAGCTATTCTTTTTTTCTGCAATTTAGTTGGCGGAACGGTGGAAAAATCATGAAAATTAACAGAGGTGAGAAACACTTATTGAAACATGTAGAAGCACAAGAATTCCGTAATCACTCCTTGGCCAATTGAACGCATCAAGCGGTTCCGAAATCCATGCTTTCAGCAATCTTTGATTATAGAAAGTATGACAGTTACAGTGCGGGTCTCTGCTTGGATAAAATATTGAGAAGAAGATCAAGCAGTGCCTTCAACTCACTAACTAACCAACCAACCAACCAACCCCTCACTCTATCGCTCAGGGTGGTATATATAAGCAAAATATCAGGAAGTCATTCATTACAATTAAGCTAAATAGGTCTGCTGAAGATCTCTTCTAAAACCTAAGTGTTACTGGAATTAAATGCAGGTAGGTTTTTTAGGCTGCGCTAGAGGCAGTTGAATCGAAAGGAGTGCAATTTGGCCCTTGGAGGCTTGATACGGTGCTCTAGGAGTAACTGTGCTTCGGGATCTGTAACTATGATATGGTGTGAGTTAAATGTGCAATGATTATGATTTGAGGGTGTTTGAGTGGCTTCGCCCTCATTCTTTGACTCTGCTGGAAGGTATTAAATGTCTTCCTGCTTTGGGCCGCTGCTTAAGATTTTCGCTAATACTCTTTGCCGCTACATTGATGACTTCCGCCGCTTGCTGATACTCTTTGACACGCTTTTTCCCTGAAGATTTGATCTGATACACTTTAATCTCTTTCATTGGTCCTTTGATGTCTTTAAACCAGATTAATTTGGCACGATCGGGCGATTTCGGGCCTTTTCGGCGCAAAACGGGCCAAGGAATCAGAATATTCCCCAAAGATTCCCCGAAACGGCCTATTCCCGTAGCAATGCGCGATTAGCGCTTCGCGCTAATCACGCATCCGAAACTGCCTCTGTTTCTTGTTTTGGAGCTCCGAAGTACGATTTTTCTTCCTGCGCGAATTTTCGGCTTTCTGGCTGCTGACATCAGCATGACGTCAGCAGTACGGCGGATGATGTCAGCGTGCGGTGGGTCCCTAGTACAGAAGTGACATGGTGGGGTGCTGATACTGAGGGTGATACGATGAACTTCTGCAATGCGATCGTAATATCGCATCAGCGGGAATGGGAAGGTGCTTAGTTGGACATTTTGGCGCTTGCGACCGTCGATATCGCGATATCGCGTCGAGTGGCGACGGATGGGTCATAACTTGCATGGAGAGGATATTGCGATCTTGCGATGCGATCTGGGTTTCAAGGGTCTACGGAGGGTTAAGGAAGTCGACAAGGGGTTTGTTTTGGTCGGAAGGAGTGAGTAAGTGGGTCTGAAAGGCATTTGAGGCTTCGGAAGGAGTCCGATAACCTGAAAAGGGATTTTATACTCTGGAAGGAGTCCATTGTATTTGGAAGATGGTTTGAAGGGGCAGCATGAGGGTT
>APFE030710959.1:0-11808 GCA_000404065.3 Pinus taeda | reverse complement strand
GAAGCACTTATCTTAAACAATGCATAAGCTTTCCAACTGAGAGTGGAACTTCAACTCTCCACCCAATTATAGACAAGCTACAACCATATTACTTGTAATTGTCACCATGAGCTAGATTCAAAAGCTTAAGGTGGAGTGTCGTCAAAAGGAAGCCTTTAATGAATGCACAACTGAACCAAAATACCACCAGGCCCTCGTGTCTTCATCCTCAAGGCAAGCCACTTTTCTTTTGCAATTCTTATGGCCAACAAGTTTCAATAGGGCTCTACATCTTGTCTATAGCTCTCTTAAACTCCTAGAAATGTAGCTCGGCTACCTTTTCTATCTCTCCTATAGCAGTCCTAAAATGCCACTATCTTTGCGCCTCCTAAAACTTATGTGTGCGAGGAGGTTTTCTCCCTCTACATATTTTGTGTGCGTCTCTTTGTTTTCCATCGTTCTATGACATTGCATGTTTCCCATTCAATAATTTTGGGTCCTCCCCCCTTTCCATCCATGAAAAACTGCCCTCTTCTCAATAATTTCGTAGCAGTGCACCTGGTGAAGAGTGCATCCCATGTTGCTTTAATGTTTTTGTCTTGTTTTGCTTGCTAAGGGAGTCAAAGGAAACTTTTCCATGTCCTTTTCATTTTATTTAATTTATCGCACCATCAGACCACTCAACCAAGCAAGTTTGATATTTAAAATAACAATTCCCTCAAGCAATCTCTTGCCTCAAGCAATGGAATTTGTGTCCCTGTCTCAATGCTTTAAAATAATTAAAATTATTTAAAATAGTTAAATATTAACCAGGGGATGTTATATTCCCCTCCCTGTTAAGGGGAACATCATCCTCAATATTCAATAACCATATATGAAAAACATGTTATTAGACCATGCTTTGTTGATTATGGAGCTTTATATACACAGATGTTTAAGTTGTTACAACACTTCTTACATGCACAATGGCTTACTGACCACTTGGTAATCATTAATTGATAAATTTAGCCATTTTTCCATGGCCCTTTGGAGTCGTTTGATGCTTTGGAGGTTTTAAATCGAACTTGTATTGTTCTCTTTGTTGATTGCTTTACACACATTGGATCAGTTGCCAACTCGACAAGCATCCAATGGCCTTCTCTTCTCTTTGGCCTCATACACACATTAGAACGGTTCCAAACCTAGTAAGAACCCAGTGCCTTCACTTCTCTTTGACCATGTACACACACTGGATCGGTTGCCAAACCCGGCAAGCACCCATTGGTGGATATATGTGTGAGTGTGTGTGTGACTAAGCCCAATCACTACCCAATGAATATTGTCACTAATAAAGTCGATAACTTCTTTCAACAAGAATATGGGTGTATTCTGCACCTTTTTAAGCCCAGGAAGTCCCATACTTGCTTGGTCCATACACATTACCTAACGCAAGTGCCAAGATAGTCCCATACCTACCTAACCCTAAAAAATTACACAACACATGCGCATATACACAATGTACCACAACACATACACATGCACATGATACACATGACAAATACACATGTATAACACAACACGTACACAACACACATAACACAGTACAATATGTACACAACATTGTTTCCAAACCCAAAGACCACACTATCTCCCTCCACATACATCGAGCGATACTTCCTCTAGTGTCTTTCCCATGCTTCAACACAGGCATTCCCAATTCAAATCCAGGATTTGGTGTTTATCCAAGCTTGTCTTGGCATGCTGCAGATCACAATTTTTTCATTATGCTAATATGTACTTCAACATTCCCTATTCATAATATAAACATGGGCATAATATAAGAATCATCTTCTCATGATGTTAAAATCTTAAATCGTCCAAACTATTTTTTCCCAATTAACTCCTCACACAACCAAGAATCTTGCAACTCATCCAATTTACATAAAATGAATTTAAACCATCATACTTCTACAAGAATGACTCTTGACAGAACCTGTCAATCGTAATGGAATTTACATATGTATACACACTTCCCTTGTGCCATTCTCATGCCCACCATGCCATTGTCCATCATTATCCATGGACAGACCAGCCACTTGGCCATAATGTTGTTGTTCACTCAATCATAGGCATAATAGAAATTGATTCATGTTAAATAAAACAGTGGTTTAAATCGATCCTTGTCCATAACAAGGCACACATTAGTTAGCGAAATTCTCTTCCAAAATTCCTTCTTTTACCTCTTTCCTTTCACATTGTTGTTATGCAACAACTTCTAGCCACTTATTTTTTGCCTATGCTTGCTATTGTGTCCCAAAGTAACTCTCCGGTATGTTTCAACATTGGCCTTTTTCAAACCATTTTCCGAGCTTGAAGTTCTGCATTGCCCAGAACTGTTAATTTTTCTTAGGGAAATATTGTTCTTTGCTTTGATAATTGCATTTCTTCATTAACACATTACATTCACCGCATAACATCATAAAATTATTCAATTTTTACATCATTATTCAACATCATCATCAATGCAGTGAAACATAAAAGGAACAACAGAAGAAAAGCATTCACAGATAGAGACATTAGGATTGGTCGGAGACGAGGGAAAAACCCACTATGGGGAAAACCTTGCAAATTCTTCTTCTTCTAGATTGTCATCAAATGATTCAACAAAAGAGAATACAATGATCCATATCTTCATCTATTCAAATAACAATCAAAACAACTACAACGTCCATGAAATAAACCCAACAAAGCTTATACTCAAAATATTGATTCTGAAGTCCCTACTAAACTGTCACTAATGCAGTCAACTGTTGAACCCTACGGTCATTATGTGAAATCTTCAGACAACTGAGATTTCATCTTTTAGTTCCTGGTCGCATGGAGGAGGAGTCATCTGAGCGACTATAGCTTCCTGGTCATTCTTCGAAACACTATAAGCGAGCAACTGTGGTCGAATCTACCCAAATCTATCTCACAGTCTCTGTCACACCCTTTAGTTTGTTATGTGTGTGACTATCACAACCCAGTCACACCCTTAAGCCTGGTGAGCGAGTGACTAGGGCCAGATCTGATCTATGGCAAGCGAACGACTGTGTCTATGAGAACC
The DNA here is from genome assembly GCA_000404065.3 of Pinus taeda. Classification (NCBI taxonomy): domain Eukaryota; kingdom Viridiplantae; phylum Streptophyta; class Pinopsida; order Pinales; family Pinaceae; genus Pinus; species Pinus taeda. The sequence continues at coordinate 8,744 of APFE030710959.1, read as the reverse complement.
CTAACTCTCGGTCACATGCACAGTGAGTTGTTTGTACGACTATAAGGCTCCATTTGCACGTATGAGCCTATGTTAGAGTGATTGTGGTCGAGATCCTTTTGTGTTGTGCCTATAAATGTGGCCCAAAACCCTAGATCTAAAATACTAGCTTCTGACCCTGCAATTTCACCTCATAGAAAACCCATTCTCCCGCAGACGAGCCTCAAACCTGTGTAAGCCATAAACCGAGATAGAATGGTATCTCATAATTGTGTCCAAATGAGGTAGAGGGCACTTGTATTTATAACCTTCCAACAGGGTCCACTTTGCTTTAGGGTTGACCTTATCAAATATGCACTTGTGGGTTTTTTATTCATAAATACACTTTCCCTTATCCGATTTGAGTGCTATTTAAGTCAATTTTGGTCCTCTCGAAAAGAGGAATTCATTGAAATCATTATCCATAAATTGAGCTTTCCATATTGGAATTGGACCATAGTTGCATATGTTTAACACTCCCTCTTAACTAGGGAGAATTCCACCTTCCAATATTTGTCCATCAATCAATATCTCATCCAGACATCATATGCCCTATCTCAATTATCCCATCATCTCAAATCATCTTGATTCATATCTTTCTTATTCCTTCTTATATCTTGATTGTCCTTGCTCATATGTTAAACATTCTCGAATCTAAAAGAAGAAGAATTTGTTATCGAAGGGGAGCTTAAGTTACCACCCTCTATTCATCAAATTACTACCCAGAATCTTTGCTAGTGGGCTACTACCTAAAATATCGATCAACAGACAACTACCTAGAATATCAGCGAGGAGATAGATCTACGACCCACATCATCACTAGAGAGAATATCATCAACGAGCACATCTCAACCTGGAACCACATCGAGGAGCACATCTCGACCCTGAATCTCATGGGGGAGCTATACATCTACAACCCCATATTGAGCAATAGGATATCAAAACACACAGGGGAGCACATCTCAACCCTGAAATCACATTGGGGAGCTCATTCTCAACCCATAACCACATACGGTTATCTCAACCCAATCCTACTGCATATTGATCTTCCCATCGATGACTCTGAGTAGTCATGTTGTAGAACACATGCATCATAATGAACTTGGGTTGTACACCCCATGTACACTCTCAACTTATTGGCCATACACGGAGCGGTATTCCCAACAAGCCCATCTTGTGAGTATGATGCTAATTGGGGTATACTCTGCATAGACCAAATGGGGGAGAAACATCTCCAACCCTATGAAGATAGAGGAGCATCATCTCCAACCCTGTGGGTAACAGATAGGGGTACACCCTATTATACAGAGTTCCCTCAACCCCAGGAGCCCTCTATCTCAATTCCACACTCTCGGAGCTCAAATAGGGGAGGAAGAGTTGGCTCAGTGTCCTCAATCAACGATGTATTTGGAAATCAACATGAATCAATAACAATTGTCTCTTGTTCATACAAAGCATCAAATACAATACCATGTTAGAACATAAATAATCATATAAATTACAAAAGGATGCCATATTCATCCTTCCTATCAAGGAGGTACCAACCACAAGCCTAAGCTTGTCTCGTACAACTAGATTGTCTCAATATATGAAAGAATCTCGGTCCCAACTATATATGGGATTTTATACCAATCAGATCTCTCTCTTTCTCATCATAGTGTACCCATGTCATATCTAGATCATGCTCAGAAAACTCTCTAAGGAGATATCATACTCCATATCTGGGATGTTATAGGACCAGAAATAAACTAATGATCTATAGATTCCTCATCACCTTTGCATAAGTCATAAATCACACCAAGGTGGACCATGATAAGATATTTTTTAGATTGTCTCCTATAGGGATATTGTTTCCATAAAACACCATAAAAATAGTCAAGCTTTTGATGGACTTTTCAGTTTCCAAATATGCTTCCACCACCATGACTATACCTTAGGTTCTTTTTAGTGTAAGAATATATATATATATAGGGGTGTATCTCCCATGGACAAAATGAATCCAAAGTAGTTCATCCTCTCTATCGAGATTCCTAACATGAGAGTTTGTGAGGGGTCTGGTATAATTATTCCACAGTGCATGCCATTCTATAGAAAGATTGAGATTTTGTGCTGATAACCATCCTCGTGCCCAAATAGATGTGTTGTTTGAATCAACTATTTGATTTAATGTTATTTTTCCCTTCTTAACAAAAAATGTCACAACTATAGGGGGGATTATGTGTTGATCACCACTTATAAACCATGGATCGAGGTCGATTCAAACCCGCTCACCCGATCCCACACTCCATGCCAAACTTGAACCGATGATATTGAACAAGTCAATTACGACCTTCCAAATAGTTGATATATTTAGTTTCCTCTTATTTGGATTCCTAGTCTAATCCTCCAAAGAGGGGGTAAATATATTTCCTTGATACAACCTTTGTCCATAAACTAGCAGGAGATAACAATCTCCATTCAACTTTAGCATCAAGCGCATGAGAGAAACAATTTAAATTTTTTATTCCCCAACCACCCCATTTTTTGGGAGTGCAATCCTTTCCCAACTAACCCAAGAAAAAGTTCTGCCTTATTTTGTGCCTCTTCACAAAAAACCACAACATATTTTTCAAACTAGGCCTAATATACCTTTAGGTATCTAGAACAAAGACATCCAAAATACTAGAATTGCCTCCAATACTAATTTGATGAGTACTAATATTCCTACAAGAGATAACAAATCATTCGTATATATATATATATATATATAGCTTCCAAATCAAAATATTTTGATTAATATTTATAACTACTATTTTTTGTTTTTGTTTTTTGATTCCATTTTATTTTTATTTTTATTTTTTTAATGTAATTTGATTGAGTCAAATGGTTACATAACATAACAAGACAAGACATTACATCTCTTTCATAATAGGATTGATAGCTCTTCATGACATAATCACTTCTTGTTGAAAATAACAACAAGAAATGATAAAAATAGAATCCAGAAATTCCAATTTTAATTTGTCCTTGAATTAAAATTGTGAATTAAAATTGTATTTAGTCTCACCAGCTGCTTGGAAATAATTAATTAATTCATTATGGATTAATTAGTTGGAGAAGTTCAAGTTAGAAGTCTTTCTATAATCATGCAATAATTATTCCTTAGATTAAGGAGATAAGATTGAGTTATATTTGAGTTGTAATTAGTTAACTCAGTTTACTGAGTTAAGTCGAGTTAAATTAGTTCCAAACTGTTTGAGGAACTAATTGTGAGTTAACAATCAGTTGATGCATCATGCACTCAATCAGTGTACTCCATATAATTGAAGATTCCCTCATCAGAAACTCATGCATGTCTATTTTGAGAAAGACCCAGTTGAGCTAAATGTCAAGGATAGTGTATTGTCAGTTGCATGTGTTTTCCAATAAAGGAAACTCATGCATGCAGTCAAGGGAAGGTTCCTTGAGGATTGCACAGTTCTGACAGTGTGTTAGAGCAGTGTGTGAGCGTAGTGTTCCACTGGGTGAAGGAGATCATCCCAGAGGAATTGCGCAAGGAAATAGGAGCTTGGAGGGTAGAGAGGAAGGCATGTGAGAAGCTAGGTTTGCTTGTGAGCATCCAGGAGGATTGTACCGAGAGTTAGCTAGCTATGAGAGCTAAGGCTTTGTATAATTTTGATGTATTTCCACCTTGTATGATAATATAGATAGCGGGGTTTCTAGTTGAGGCTTTCCCTTGAGTATTTTCTGTGTTTCATGTGCATTGATTCTTCTTCTTATGGTTATATGTGTTTAGCTCGATCTTGCTCAATCTTTAAGCTTCTGCAAATTGATAGTAGAAGTAGGTTATAGTATTTTTCTTTGGTTATATTGCATTATCGGGTTAATCTACAGTCAGATTTTCTACATAGTCTTAGAGAGAGATTTTTAGAGAATTTGCAGAATTTCTACATGGTATCAGAGCCAATTTTATCGGGGCTCTGAACAATATATGGAGTAGAGAATTAAAAGTTTGAAGTTCGGGGTTGCAGGTGAAAAATTGAATTCTTATCATACTTCAAGGTTGGCCAATGGCATTCTATGGCTTGAGACTCGAGTATGCCTTGGAAGGCAACTCGAATTACATAACATGGAGAGATAGAATGGAGGTTGTATTAGAAGATAATGGCTTGAAGGATTTCGTTGATCAAGATATCCCAAAGCCAACTTCAACTAATGCACAACAGTTGGCTGAGTGGAAGAAGTGTGTGGCGAAGGCAAGATGGATCATCCTAGAGGGAGTTCGAGACCATATTGTCTCAAGTATCCATGGGAAGGATACTCCATATTTAATGTGGAAGAAATTGAAGGACCTCTACCAGAACAATAGCGACTAGAGGAAATTGGTGCTCAAGGATAAGCTTCAAAGAATCAAGATGGTACATGGCGATACTACTTCCACATATCTGAACAAGCTCACCACCTGCAGAGATGAACTTAGCAATGTGGGAGTAACTGTTGCCGATGATGATATGGTGAGCCTCGCTCTCCTTGGCCTTCCAAAGAGCTGGAATAGCTACCAGGACTCTGTGAATGGAAGGGAGAAACTGCCGAATTGGGAACAACTATGGTCAGATCTCATGCATGAGGAGATCAGGAGGAGCACACGAGATGGTTCTTCATCCAAGGATGATGATGAAGAAAATCTGGCCTTAGCGAGTAAGGCAAGGAAAGGGAAGGGGGAGGATTCCCATTCCAAATCGAATTCTTCTCATGGAGGGAATATGGGTGACACATCTAAAGTGAGATGATTTAATTGTCACGAGATGGGACATTATGCAACTAATTTCCTATCGAATAATTCCAAGAAGGGGTCCTTGGAAGGATCGGAAGGTGAGGCATTAGCCTCTCAGTTCGAAATGGACTTTACCCTTATTACATGCATGGTGTCATCGATGATAGGTTGTGTATGGTATATTGACAGTGGAGCCTCATTCCACATGAACGATAATAAAAGTTTATTCAGTGCCTTGAAGGAGAAAGACCTCAAGATGTGCATAGAGATGGGTGATGAAGAAATGTATAGTGTTTCAAGAGTGGGCACAGTTGCTTTTCAGAAGGAGCATGGACCTCCTATCACCTTGACAGATGTGAAGTATGTTCTTGGACTGAAGAAGAACTTGGTATCGGTCGCGATGTTGGAGGACAAAGGCTATGATGTTTTGTTTAGTAAGGGAAAGGTTTTCCTTAGACACATCCACGAGACACGTGAAACCGATCGGTTCACAAGATAAGAACCTGTATTCTCTTGAGTTTCAAGATGCATGCAAAGCCTTGAGGATCAAGGTAAATGTTAGAGACTCGGTGGTTGAGAGGGAGAGTAAATTACCTCTCAACATGCAGCCCTAGAAGAAGTCTCAGACAATTGTGGCTCCACAATTGTGGAGGAGCCACAATTAGAGAAGTGGGCAGAGGGATCACATGCAGCCATACCTCCAGGTGTGAGGTGGGGAGATGTGAAGTGATAGTCCCATGAAGGCTGAAATTGGGCAGGGTCATTGAGAGGTGTTATCTCATGGATCATAACTTGCTATGGGAGCCCAAAGTACATAGTAGCGGGAGGAATCAGTGGGATTGATGTAGTTAGAGATCAAAGTGATAGAGGCTAGAGAAGTCAGATATTGAAGACCGCAGAGAAGGATTGAGATGTTATGAAACCAACTCACAAAAAGATAGAAAAGATAGATCAATGCCTTAGAAATAAGCCTCTTCGAGGGGGAAATCTCCTTTACATTACACAAATGAATAATTCACAAATGATTCAAATGAAAAAACCTCCTTTCTATATATAGGAGTCTAAGGGCTCAAAATATAACCAAGCTGACCTAACAATAATAATATAAAGGCATAAAAATAATAATAGAGGGATTCTATGGGGCAAAATAATAACAATATGGGGACAATAGGGGCACACCAATAATAATAAGGGATACAACGACAATAGTAATGGGGGAATCACTAATATTATAGGGACCTAACATGCCCCTCTCCTTCAAAAAAGTGTTGTCCTCAACGCTTGAGTAGTTCTAGATGCTTTTGTATAAAATTCTCATCCTTGCTTGTGGAATCTTTAGCAGATAAGTTCTTCCACTTGATGAGATATTCTGAAATTGATCGATTTCGTAGTTGTCGAGTTCTTGTTTCTATGACTACTTCTAGTTCCAATATAATTTTTCTCAAGTTCTGGCAATATTGTTTGAACTAGGATTTTGTCTCCTATAACCTCCTTTAAACATGAAACATGGAAAAACTGGGTGCACTCGAGAAGCTGCAAGAAGCTCCAATTTGTATGCCATAGTACCAATCTTTTACAACATCTTGTATGAACCATAATACTTTGGTGATAATTTATTATCCTTCTTAGCTTGCTTGAGGGACATTTGTTTATATGGTTGTAGTCGTAGGAATACCCAGTCACCTACATTGAAACTTCTTTTGCTACGATGGTGATCTGCCCGTTGTTTCATTTTATTCTGCGCCAACGTGAGGTTATCCTTTAAGAATTGGAGAACTTTTTGTTGATGCTCGATGTGATGCTCCACTGCTTGAACCTTAGAATTTCTTTTGAATATGATGTTATGGATGGGGGATGATATCCATAAAGTTCCATAAATGGGGTCATTTTTTCTGCAGTATGGAAGGAAGTGTTATACCACCATTTAGCCAGAGGCAACCATTTGACCCATTATGTTTGTTTATCAGATATAAAGCAACGGAGATATCCTTCCAAACATTTGTTTACTATCTTAGTCTTCCAATCAGATTGAGGATGATAAGATGAGCTATGAGCTAACTGAGTACCGACACAAGAAAATAATTATGTCCAAAACTTTCCAGTGAAAATGGGATCTTTGTCACTTACAATAATCTTTGGGTTTCCATGTAGCTTTTGAATTGTTTCCATAAATGCAGTAGAAACTGGATTAGCTTTAAATGGATGTGATAATGCTTAAAAGTGTGCATACTTGGTAAGTCTGTCAACTACCACCATGATGACACTCTTTCCTTCGGACTTGGGTAAACCTATGATAAAATCCATTGAAACCTCCTCCCAACGTTGGATTAGAATGGATAAAGGTTGTAATAGACCTGGGGTCTTAATTGTTTGAACTTTATTTTTTTGGCAAACGAAACATTCTGCCACAAAATTTTGAATATCCAATTTAAGGCCATCCCAAAAAAAATCCTTCTTAACCTTGTGGTAAGTTTTTAAAAATCCTGAGTGCCCTCCTAAGGGAGAAGTGTGCAAATCCATAAGAATATTTTGTTTGAGTTGGGGATTCTTACATAGGTATAAGAGATCTTTGTACCATAATGAACATTTTTCTAGCTAAATGTATTAGATGTATTGGAATCTTGTTGTAACTTTCGAATGAGTGCCCAGACTTCTTCGTCATTCTTCCATTCCTCCCTTGCTTCATTTATCCAATCTAGTTGGATAATAGAAATGGCTCACAACAATGCTTCCACATCCTCATCCTTTCTTGAGAGTGCATCTGCCACAACATTTTTCTTCCCTTTTTTGTTGATGATTTCAAAGTCATAACCCAACATCTTTGTGACCCGTTTTTGTTGCTCTTCGGAGGATAATCTTTGTTCGAAAAAGTACTAAAGACTATCTTGATCTATTTTTACCTTGAAGTGTCTTCCCATTAGGTAGGGTCACCATTTCTTAAGTGCATGTACTATTGACAACATTTCCTTCTCATAAATAGCTTTGTGTAAATACTTTCCCTTGATTGGATGACTTTCGAAAGCAATGGGTCTTTCATCTTGCATTAAAACAACACCAATTCCATTTCCTAAAGCATAACATTCTGTAAAAAGGTTTTTGTGAAGTCCGACATAGCTAAGACCGGTGCTTGGCACATTGCCTCTTTAAGAAGTTCGAAGGCCATAGTTGCTTCTAGAGTCCATGAAAGTGCATCTTTCTTCAATAATGTTGTTAGAGGTGCTACTATTCTCCCATAATTCTTAACAAACTTGCGATAATACCCTGTCAACCCGAGAAATCCTCGCAGATTCTTTATGGATGTGGGGATTTTCCATTCCATAATGGATTTAGTTTTGCTGGGGTCTACCTTAACACCTTCATGAGATACAATATGACCTAGATATTCCACCTCTTGTACTCCAAAGAAACATTTGGAGCTTTTTGCCTATAATTGTTTCTCCTCCAATAGTTTGAGCACCATGTGAACATGTTCAACATGATCCTTCCAAGACTTGCTATAGATTAGTATATCATTAAAAGATACTAACACAAATCTTCTAAGGAAGGGTTTGAAAATGGAATTCATCAAACCTTGAAATGTAGAAGGTGCATTGGTAAGGCCAAAAGGCATGACCAAAAAATCATAATTACCCTCATGAGTTCCAAATGCTATTTTAGGAATGTCTTCAGTCTTCATTCTGATTTGATGATATCTTGAAATAAGATCCAACTTGGTGAAGTAAATTGATCCATGCAATTAATCCAATAATTCATCAATGACAGGAATGGGAAATTTATCTTTAATAGTTATCTTGTTGAGCTCACTATAATCCAGACACATGTGCCATGATCCATCCTTCTTGTGCAGCAATACTACTGGAGCAGAGAAAGAACTTTGACTAGGTTGAATTATACCAGCCTTTAGCATTTCTGCAACCATACGTTTAATTTCACTCTTTTGGGCATAGGGATATCTGTACAGCCTGATGTTTGG
>APFE030710950.1:0-10172 GCA_000404065.3 Pinus taeda | reverse complement strand
TGAATCTCTAGTACTATTTAAAATCAATAAATTAGTTATATAAAATCTTTAAGAAATAAAACAAACAACAATCTATAAATATAAGTAACATTCAAACGCGAAACACAACGAAACTTCAGAAAACTTCAGCTAATCATAAGCATTACCATAGAACATCACAATACAGGTTCTACAACCATAATAATATTACAATCTCGCATATCTGCTCTCAAATGTAACTACAAATATGTTCCTTAGACCAAATCAGGTAACGGTGGATGAAACTCAAGATTACAAAAACGACAGTATGCCGTTAATCCCTTCGCTCCTAATGTATACGTGTATTTCAATACCTTCTCTGTGTTTCAACTAATTGATCACGATTTCAACTAATTGTAGTTAGTCAGATTTTACTCTTATCTTTGTTTATTTCGCAGAAGCAAATTTAATTGGCTGGGGTGAGGACTAATTGTAGTTGAGTGGGAGGACGGAGGAATATTGATGATGAAGTGCTCAGACTTTCCAATGTGTGAACAAAAGGATAATGGAACCCGAAAAGTATCAATAAGTGTGTCCTATAAATGCAGAAAAATAATTATAAACAAGAGCTCAACATTCCAAATTATCCATAAATGCTATCCATAGTTGCAGAAAACAAGGCCTACCTTGGGGTCGATAAGCAAATTCTATGCATATGAATTTTACACTGAAAAAATGAGTTTATACTTGGTCTGGAAGCCTATCCTAAGGGAGACCTTCAAAATCTTATAAGTGATTTTTGTTACAGGCAACACAAATTTGAAAGCCAATACAGAAATGAAACCTAAATAGAACATGATAAACTAATTATCAAAATCAACAGGGACGGGAGCCCGGTTTGAAGAGACGAGGTTAAGCTAATTAAATAAAATGAAATAGAGATTTTATGAGAACAACAAATTTACATTAACACCAAATAAAGGCAAAGGAAATAAACTGAGTACCTGAAACCAATTTGGAGTAGTCAAAGAGAATAGCACAACAAGGGTTTGCGCAGCAGGAGCGAACAACTCTACCCTTGGCGGGTCCTGCATCAAATCATAAATGAATTTACTTCGATATATACACATGGCAGAGCGTATATCTAAATGAATAACTTAATCAAGAAATTGCATTGATCTCAATCGATTGGATGTAGCAGAGGCTCTTCTGGAACATGCGAAATCCATTGTCCTCTTCTGTCAACATACAAATTTTAGACATTAAATTTTATAGAGATTGTCTGATTTGAAACATCATACTCTCCACAAAGACACAAAAACCAAACACCTAAATGGAGGCGCTTTCCAGAAAACATATCACAAATGAAGAGTAAATAGAGCATGAGGATGAATGATGGTGAAGATTTGAAATTTATAGATGCTTCTGCCTCTTTTTCCATGGACAGAAAAATAAAAAAAAAGATATACCTCCTTTAACATAAAAAAAAGGAAATATCTAATTCTCTGTACTCATACGAATATACATTAGGGCACAACTTTCACTTCCATTTCTTAACTCTCGGCTTTCACTCCGACCTTTTAGGTGTTTCTTGAGAAGTCATCCATCATAATTATTTCTATTTTACGGAGGTCCCCACTCCGACTTCTTCCAACGGAAAAGCTTTTTCAGCCCACTCATTTTTCCTAATAACCTAATTGATGCGGTGATTAATTATTCTAGAAGGAACTCATTATTTGTGTTTATGTCGTTTTCTAAGTGAATAAATTAGGTAACCGTTAATTTCTTACAGATTAGGTAACCGTGAATAATTTTTTTTAAGTGTTTATTAAAAGAATTTACTAAAGTGTTATAAATTCTCTTAATAAACACTTAAAAATAAATTTAAAAGAAGTTATTAAACACATAATATTTGTAAAAGAAAATCAAATTTTATTCAATTGAACATCAATTAATTGTAAACAAGTTATTATTCTCTCTTCTTCTCCCCCGACCTCACTCCTACCAAATTTATTAACTAGGAGAAAGATACAAAAAATGATACCAAAGTGCCAAAATTTACATTGTGTCCATAAATTAAATACAAAAAGCATAAAAAAGACACATAGAATACATATAAAAAGAACTTCCATCATGGATTATGAGGGGGTTCCAGTTCCTATCCATAATTTAAAATGTTTGGGGATCTAGGGGCCCCGTATACATACATCTCTAAGTGGTCAATATGACCCTCAATATGATCTATTGACTTATTAGTCCCTATTTGGCTCATAGTAAGTGAAGGCATCTTGTTCATAATTTCCTGTTTATTATGTTTTCTGTTAATAATGAATGTTATCACCTCATACTATTCATCATGTATATATTTCCCTAGCTCCTCCAATAGTTTGGTAACAACCTGCAATTGTCTATAAAGAAATTCTAAATATGGTGACGCTTCCACATTGCTAGGTGAGGAAACATGTTCATCAGCCAATTCAACCTCACAAACAACCTCAACACCCCCATCACCTTCAACTTCTCCCACCCACTTGTCATGGTCAATGAAGATTTGTGAGGTCACCCAACTCACCTGACATGGCCCCTTGATTTAAGAACTCCACTATATAATCCATATGTCAAAGACCAATTTAATTCTACCACCTAAATGTTGTAGCTTGGTAATGGAGTCCCACTTCAAAACTCAACAAGATAAAAATGGTCAAAAATTACAGATTCTTCCACCAATATTACTAAAGAAGAAACCCCATGATTACAAGTTTCCTCTTGAATAGTGTACCCCAAGAAATGAAGGATAGAGGTAGTGAGCCTGAGAACTCAAACTACCAATCTCAACCCCAAGGAAATCTAGAGATAGAGACATGCAACAAATACCACTAAAGACGACAGGGACCACGACATATTCTTGAGATCATAAACATGAGGAAACCCAAAAAGAATAGAAGACCACCTCATTCAAACTTCCATTTACAAAGGAACTCCTAGGGCCTATAGGTAGAGCCATATTTATTACTAGACAAGGAATATAATAAAACCATCCCATTTTAACTCTTGCAGCAAGAAAATTTAGTAGTGCTCTTGTCCTCACCACTTCTCATGATCCAAATGATAGCTCACCACCATTCAGCTCTCCGAGGTGCCAAACTGTGTAAGTTAGCACAACATAGCAACCAAAGCACAAGCCCTTCTAGCTTACATTATCATTTCACTCTAAAGGAACCACTTGAATGAGCATACATAGGTTAGGAGTCTATGCATATTCAACATTCCCCTACCACCTTCCCAAAGTCCCATCACTAGAAAAATTGGCCTCTGTAGAAAACCCATCATTTAGGAAATAATCTCATTCACTTGTCTCTAGAAGCTTTTGGTTATCCTATGCCACTTGTCTATGGCCCCTCTCCCCATCTATCCCCCATATTTTCCCATGTTGATCAAGGTAAAATTTAACCTTCATGTTATCTTAGTTTTATAATATATATAAATAATACGTATTTATATGAGTTATATATATTATATATATATATATCTTTCATGTGTCAACTACCAACTAAATGAAGGAAGAACTGGATATCTCTTTCATTTTGAGTTACTAACCACTAAAATGTTTTAATCATAATTTACTTTTTCATTTACCTATATAATATATAGATAGTTGAAATTGGAATATTTATCTATACTACTACAACATAGACACATAGACACACACATTCGTGCCATATTTCAACTCCAAGATAAGTAAGGAAAAAATTACACATCTCCTTCATTTTGAGATAGACACCGTTAAAAGTTTTGAATCATTAGTTATAATTTTTTCAATTCTTTTATGTATTAAATACATAGTTGTCAATCTTCCCTTTTTTTAATGTATTTTAAATTCTAAGTCATATCAAATACTGAAGGAATTATACATCTCCATGATGTCATTGAATTAGAAAGCACAAATTAATTAAATGAGAAATATCCTTCGCTTTATTTATTTATTCTTACAATAAATTTCTTGCCATCAATATTTTCTAAATGTTTGGTATGAAATTTTATTACGTATTAAATAAATTTAACATGTCCATGATATTATTGAGTGGAAAATAATTTAGAACACAGGAAAAAAATATTTTACATTCAATTTTTTTCTCTTTATAGATGTTAATTTGATATAAAATTCCCCCTAATTTGCGTGGGAATTGATGGTTTTCCTGATTGTATTTACCATCACCATGCATTCACATAGGCAGTGGCTCTCATCCACATTTAATATGCCCACTCAGTTAGCTAATCCATTTATTTTCATGATGCCTGATCCACTGCTCCGTATCCGCTGTGTGATCTCCTCGTATTTAACACTAATGCCTCATTAACCTACCTGGCAATGGAAAACATTTTTCTTGTCTAAATATTTCATGTCTCTTTTGTCACCCAAATTTCTCATGATTTGTCACTCACCTTGTCATACTCTTATTTCCTTCCTAAAGAAAAGCTACCATTCCCTCAGTGATCCTAAATTCCTCATTCTCATTATCCCACCTACTACTATGGTTTAGGAGAGTAGATGTGTAACTAATGGAGGTGATGGATGTGGTAGTGAGTATCATCCCCATGATGTAGAATTTGGAGAAATCTCTAATCTCTTCATCCCAAATATTCATTATAGTATACCACATAATGTATCCTCCATGGAAGATGATGAATTAAGGCACCTAGGTGTTGGGCACTGAGCCTCAAAAGTTTACTAGGGAGACAATTATGGAAGCAACAATAAGCAAAATAAGCTTCCATAAGGAAGGATGTTAATTCTAATGAATTACTAGTCTCCACGAATCTCTACGAGACCTTATACACTCCTTAGACATCTCCTTCTCTCCTATCACACTCTCCTATTCTCAAACTAGCTCACAAGATGGCATATACTTCCTTTCAATCTCACTTGCTTCCGCTAGTACCTTCCCCTTCAATCATGATTGACAACATGAAACTAATATGTTGAGTGAGTGGAGGAGCTAATAAGGCACAAGTATAGCAATTGTTGCGTTCTTATGGTTGTCTTATCGTTGAGGACGAGCCAGAAGATGCACTAGAACAATTGTGGCCCAACAACACACTTGGCTCAACAACCTCCAAAGGAAAGAAATTTTTTTGAAATGTCTTTTTGAATGGATTGTATGCTTAGTGGTCAACAAAATGCTCACAGGATTTTCTTGTATTATGATAATTAGTTATGTATGCTACTAAGTTTGGATTTGTCCATGAATAGATATTTCTTTGATCCTAACTTTCAAGCAATGACCTATTTATTTCGCCATGGTGGGAATATGGTTCCAAACCTGATGGTTCCACCTGGTTGTGTAAATTTTGTACATTTTGCTAATATGAAGTTATTGACAAGCTTACAAATATATATATATAATCAATGGTCAAGAATCTGGGTTCGAGAGATAATTAGCGTTGTTTATCAAACAAGTTACCTCAATGGTCAAGAATCTTGGTTCGAGAGATAATTACCGTTCGAGTTATCTCAACGGTCAAGAACCTTGGTTGCTTTAATTCGATTCAATCTTTGAATTCATATTGGCATTGGCATTGGCATTGTTGTGCCTCTCCTACTCCTCTAAGAGTTTCCTGCATTGTGTGGTCTAGTCTCGTGTGCCTGTATGTATGTATGTCTGGAGCTCCATGTTGTGTGTGCATGAATGCGGTCTGGTCTATGTTGTTATGTCTGTGTTGCTGTCATCTGTTTGGTGTGTCTGTCTGCCTGGTGTGCTTGTATTCTTTGAAAGGTGGAGGCAGAGTTTGTATTATTTGAGAAGCAGAGGCAGATCTTGTATTCAGATCTTGTATTCTTTGAAAGGTGGAGGCAGAGGTGTGCGTGTATTTTTTTGAGAGGCAGAGGCAGAGGCAGAGGCATAGGCAGAGGCTGGTATTTTTTTGAGAGGCAGAGGCAGGTATGGCATGAATGGTTGAATCAGGAAAGCTCTGCCCAGTTAAATGAGGCATCCGGCTCCATCACAGGTAAATGGGGCATTCTAGTGAATTTATTTTCCAACTCTTTGTATGGATGACTCTAATTATGGGCTGCAAATAAGATTAGCATTGTATGGATGACTCTAATTATGGGTTGCAAATAAGATTAGCAGAATGAGAGAGACGAATCGATTTGATTTTAGAAATTTCATTACAATAGCTCGATTCCTATAAATTAGATCCCGGAACCTGCAGTTTCCTGGTTTCTTTAAATAACATCTTCTGCATCCATGCTTAGACGATTTCTTGGTATTTTAAATTAAATCCTCTGAATCCATGCTGAGGGGCTTTCTTGGGTTTTTTAATTAGATCGTCTGCAGGCGCTTTCTTGGTTATTTTAATTAGATCCTCTCAAGGTTAGACGATTTCTTAGTTTTTAAGATTAAATCCTTCTTGGTTTTTTTAATGAATCCATGCTGAGGCGCTTTCTTGGTTTATTTAATTAGACCCTCTCCATGGTTAGACGATTTCTTGGTTTTTTAAATTTAATACTCTGAATCCATGCTGAGGTGCTTCCTTGGTTTTTTTAATTAGATCATCGCGGTTTCTTAGTTTTTTAAATTAAATCCTATGAATCCAGGCTGAGGTGGTTTTTTAAATCAGATCCTCTGCACCCATGTTAAGGCGGCACCATAGATCCCTCGTTGCGAGAGCCAATAATATCACTGTTGAATATGGCCGGCGTCGAAGGCACTGGGAGCACATTTTTGTGGAGGAGAAATTCCTGAGAGGCTGCTTTAAAGATGGAGTTAACAACGACCCTAATTCCCTTAGCGAGAGCCTGAAGGGCGTAATTACCTCACCGTATACGGTGCATAGTGAGAGGCCGGTGTTTGCTCCAGAATCAGTTGCACAATGAGAGGCCGGTATCGAGTAGTGAACTTATGGTCGGTTGCCCATATTTTCACACATTGTCTCCCAATGCAGCGGCCATTATTCCTTGAATCTAAGGGCTAAGGGCAGGGGCAGGGAAAAAGGGATTGAGCAACGCCGTAAGCCTTGCAAATATATGATACTCATCCCTGGGAGGTAAGTATGCATTTTCATTTTCTTGACTGACTATGTAAATTTCGGTAAGTATGGATTTTATTTTTATCAGAAAGAAAGAAATGGATGTGTGATGAAGAGAATGTTGAGATTTTTTTTTTTTTTCTGCTTTTCATTGATCCAAAAAAGACTGAAATTCACAGAGGAAAATTATGTACAAAACCACCATAAATTTCTATTTAATATAATAGAAAGGTTGTAGATGTAGATTATGATCCATTATAAATTGTAAATATAAATTTAAGATAATATAATTCGATTTGCGGTCCCTACTCTTTTCTACCACGTCAAATCAATAAATTCAATTTTCTTACGTTGTTCTAACATTTTTTTTTTCCATATCTACAGCATTGAACTTCTATCAACTGCACAAAAATTCCATTGATATCTGGAATATTTTCGCGGGTCAACCATTTTTCTCTTCTCTTTTCCAATTTCTCTTTTCCAATTTCTCTCTCTGCAGGATTAAATTTCAAGGAACATCCAGAAGAATTTTGGGTTTCTACTCTCTTTTTTCTCTGTTTTGATTTTTCCGGGTATGCAGCTAACGAAATTTTTCTCTGTTTTGATTTTTCCGGGTATGCAGCTAACGAAATTTCAATGAACATCTGGAAGATTTTTCGGTCTCTCCTCTCCTTTTTTCTTTCTAGTCAATATATGAATAGGCCCATTTTTCTCTATTATGTTTTTTTTTTTTTCCCGGCATGCAGCTAACAAAATTTCAATGAAGTTCGAACGATTTTACAGTACAACATTTTCTCATTTGGCAAGTCAATAGTCCCATGAGCGTGTAGAATTAAGTTTATGTGAATGCCGCAAAATTCCAATTAGGTTGCTGAAGATTTTCCCTTCGTTTATGAGTTTGCTGAAAATCACAACTGTAATTTATTTATCCAACAACTCTCTCAGTGGCCACATCCCTGAGATAGAAATTTGAATGAATTCTGTACAGCGAGATAGATAATTGTGATGCTGAGAGCGAAATATGAGTGAATTCTGTACAGCAAGATAATTTTGATGCTGAGCCAGAAATATGAAGCTAGCTAGATAGATAATTGAGACTATAAAACATTTACCACTATACACTATTCTGGTATAATGCCTATGAGTGTACACCATTCTGGTATACGCTATTCAGCCCTAGCTTTTCATTAATTTTTGTTAATGTTTGCCTTTTCCTTTACCAGTTTGGAGGGCGTAATTACACCTCGGCATAATGTTGTTGGAACGCACGACGGATAGCCTGGGGCTCGCTGGAGAAAAGGGCAACCGGTTTAACCGTAGATACATCGGTGAGAGGTAAGCATTGCTACTTGTTATAAAGTCATCCTCAACTGATTGCATTGCGAAAAATAAGGGATTTTATCAGAATTACATATTTAATGGAAAAAACTTCAGATTCTTTGAATTTCTTTATTTTTTTCTATCACCATTTATTTATAATGTGATAGTTGTGATTACTGTGATAATAAACTTATGTATTGCTGTATTTTCACTTTCTTTTATCAGTGAGAAAAAATAACTATTTTCTTCCTCCAAACTTCCTAAATGGTCCAACTCCAGTTCACAATTAATTGATTATATATTATATTTTAATTTGATGAATATGTGCAATGGGTTGTAGGCTATATGGGACTATGATGACTTGTATTGCATGGGCATATCACTATTGTAGAAAAAGATCCAGACAACCTAGTGTAAATGGTGCAAGGGTAAATTTAAAGCTTCATATTCATTACCATGTTTCTTTCGGTTTTAGTGAAAGTGTGGGCTCCAACTTTGGCTTTAGCTTTCTCATTATGGAGTATATTACATCTTCCGTAATCTTCCAATTATCAAATTAGGTTAGTTACTTTATTAAATTTAATTCAAAAAGTTTTTGCTACTCATATAGATGACCACTAAATTTTAACAATTTTTGTTTTTTTTTGCAGATGATAAGAAGGACATGAAGAATATACAAACATGCTCGGCTAGATGAAATATCAATATCTACATGTCATGATAGAATATTTGAATTCATTTTGTTATTATGACCCAAATTAAACTAACCTTCATTTATTTTTCTTATTATGTAATTACTTTAAAAACATCATAACAATAAAAAGTATTATTTTTTTGAAGGGGCTAAAAGCCCTTTCTCATTGCTCTTGAGGATGGACCATGCCTATCCTCAAGGGTATGTGTCCCTCTCTGCACCTTACTTTTTCATTTGCTTTTATTTATTTATTTTATAATTAGATATAATTAGTTTAAAAGTATGAAATAATACATCAATATAAATTAGAACATGTTAATTAAAATTTAAAAATATTGAATGAACGTGAAGTTATGTAAATGCATTTGATTTAATCAATATAATATTTTTCCAACCATGAGTTTTTGTGTTTTTGTATGCTTGTTTAGCGGTTCAAGTTGTGTATGATGAAATTGTATGTCTTTATTGTATAAATTGATTGGTGTGTGGTAATTGCAAAAATATTGTATGCATATTGAGTGATTCATTTTTTGTGCCATGTTTTGATTGTATACATTGATTGATGTATTTTTCTATTACTTTGTGATGATGAATTTAAATGCAGATTTTTGTGCAATGATTGTTGTTTGAGGTTCATTTATATGATTGTGTTTAGAATGAATGTGTGACATGTTCATCTATACTTTCAAATGTGTAAGAATTTTCTTTGTTAATGCTTGGTCTTTATATTATGTTTGTGTATTCAAAACATTTTTGTGGGTGATGACCAAAATTTGATATGTGTAATGTTTGTATCTTTGTGTGTTTACAATGATTTTTGTGAAGTTCATTATTTGATGTGTAGTGATTTTGTATGACAATATTTGTTGTTGGGCTTCACTTACATAGTTAGCATTTACAATGAATGTGGATGACATGTCTGAAATGTGTGTGAATTTTCTTTAGCATATGCTTTGATTTAGTGCTACATTAATTTTGTATGTTTGCATATATACAATTTTCTATGTATGATGATAAAAAATTTGATATGCAATGTTTGTATCTATTTATAATTTTGTGTGTGTAATAAGAAAACTTGATGCAATGATGCAATGCTTGTATGTATTAATAACTTTGTGTGTGCAATAAGAACTCTCATGTCATGTGTGTATGCTTGTGTATTTGCGATGCT
>APFE030710947.1:0-34125 GCA_000404065.3 Pinus taeda | reverse complement strand
AAATCTCCTCCGCTGCTTGCCTGCCTCCACTGTGCAATCCTGCATGAGAATACTGATGAATGAATGATCCAAATTCGTATTTCCCTTGGATATACCACGCAATCCTCATTGGCATACTCAATCCCTTGATTGTGCAAGATCTGGTGCACAACTATAGTCACAACTGATAGCAATCTGATTCTCTACCACCTGTCCCTGTTGAACTGAACATGCACTGACATGCAACTGAGTTAACTGATGTATTCATTAGTTGTATTATGAGTTAATAACTTGTGAATTAATTAATAACTAATTCACCCAACTCATCTCTAGTCTATTTGCCAGTTAGACTAAATACAACCAGTTTAACAAAGCTAAACTGAACACAACTCCATCAACTGCACCTCCAGTCCATTAAACTCAACTCACTTGAGTTCTAGCTGAAGTCCTGCATGCAAATATTAGTCATCCCATAGGTAACCACGTATTTCCTTCTGGGATCTGCATGTACCACATCCGTAGCTCATCCTGAAGTGCTCCAAGAGAATAAGACAAAGTTTATAGTCTAAATATTATTATGAGCTAATAATATTTGATTGTTCTATATTTAGACTGAGCAGTCACTCTGCTGTGATATAACAATAGAAGTCCATCTATTTTTCCCAACTTGATCAATCATCCATAAAAAGCAACCTGCAATCCATAGACATGATCCATATGTCTAAAAATAGACATAGTCTAAAAATAGACTTGCGCCAAAAATAGCCTGCGGGCCCACTTAGTGAAGGCGACTCTTTTCACTAAGCTCCATCATCTTGTTGCAATCTCAACATGTATCATGTGGATGCAAATTTACAATATAGGTTAGGGTGAGTATGATTTAAATATAAGAGTCTACCAACTAATTGGCATACAAAGTGATGTCCACTCTAGGTAAGGTTTAAATGGCAGAATATTTAAAAAGGCAAAGAAGATCACATCTATACTTGGGTTGGGAAAGATAAATCCCTTCATGGGTTTGCAAAACTTAGAAGACAAGAAAATAATTTAAGTGTCCTATGTCTGTCATGTCAAATTTCTTCTTGATGCTAAATTTCACATGGGTTATAAGCTTGGTGTCATTATTTATAAGGCAATCAATGTAAAGTAAACATATGATAATATGGTCCCTGACCTACTTGCTATGGATATTATGGTCAAAGTGACATCTAGAAGAGTCCTAAGTCTACTATGTCAAATTTCTTCTTGAGGCTAAATTTCACGTGGGCTATAAGTTTGGTGTCACTATTTATGAGTATAAGGTAATCAACATAAAGTAAACATATGATAATATGGTCTCTAAATCACTTGGTATAGATATTATGGTCTAACTGGCATCTAGAAGAGCTGGAGTTTAGAAGGAATCTGTCCATTTTTTTCATCCAAAGCTTGAGGAGCTTGCTTGAGGCCATAAAGGGATTTCTTGAGGCAGGGGCAAGACTTGAGTCACTTGAAAGAAATCTAGGAGGTTGGTCGACATGTTTGATGCTAGACTTGTGTGGAAGTTCCTGTCCAATGTTACAAACATCAATAGGACACTAGACCTGTGCAGAAGTTCCTGTCTGATGTTACAAACATCAATAGGACACTAGAGCTGTGCAGAAGCTCCTGTCTAATGTTACAAACATCAATAGGAAGAGGGTGCATGAGTGTTAGATGGCATTCCTTGTAGAATGGGTGTATTGTGTAGGAGAGATTCCTTACACCACTCTTAACAATTCCTTACACTAGTTTTGCATCTTACTTTTGGTTAATGTAAGGTTATGACATTCTATGACAGTTCACTGATTCCTTTTACACAATGACAACAACTTTATTACCAATTCCTTACACCATTATGGTACAATTTCGGCAGATTCCTTTCATGAAAAAATGTGTAAGAGTTATAATTGGCAGTGAATATATGTAACCACTTTTTCGCTCTTATGAAGTTTGATTAGATGAGGGAGGGTGCACTAATTAGGGTTATATTTTCGTACATGTGAGAGGTGCAAACATATAGTGAGAGTGTTGAGGCTTGAGAGAAGCCATTGTAGTCCGTCTTTGATAGCACTGTAATCCTTATATTTTGTTAATGAGAAGATAATGGTTTCTATTACAGAATTCCAGCTTGTTGTCCATTATATTTATGTTATAGAATTCTTACATCAGAGTTCCATCTTTCATAGTACTGATCTCATCTATTGATGTTGTGGCAACACTTCTAACTCTTCCATTTAACACCTTTGTTTATACAGATCTAAATCATTATGTGATGTTTCAGTCTCTCTGTTTTAATTGTAGGACAAATTCTTTGAGTGCAGAACTATGTATCATGTGGATACAAATTTAGAACAAAGGTTAGGGTGAGTATGAGTTAAATATAAAAGGCTACCAACTAATTGTTATACAAAGTGATGTCCACTCTGGGTGATGTTTAAATGGCAGAAAATTTAAAGAGGCAAAGAAGATCACATCTATACTTGGGTTGGGAAGGATAAATCCCTTCATGGGTTTGCAAAACTTAGAAGACAAGAAAATAATGGAAGTGTCCTAAGTATGTTATGTCAAATTTCTTCTTGAGGCTAAATTTCACATGGGTTATAAGCTTGGTGTTACTATTTATAAGGTAATCAATGTAAGGTAAACATATGATAATATGGTCTCTAACTTAGTTAGTATAGATATTATGGTCTAAGTGACATCTAGAAGAGTCCCAAGTCTGTCATATCAAATTTCTTCCTGAGGCTAAATTTTGCATGGGTTATAAGCTTTGTGTCACTATTTATGAGTATAAGGTAATCAACATGAAGTAAGCATATGAAAATATGGTCTCTGACTCACTTGGTATAGATATTGTGGTCTAAGTGGCATCTAGAAGAGGTGAAATTTAGAAGGAATCTATCCATTTTTTCATCCGAAGCTTAAGGAGCTTTCTTAAGGCCATAAAGGGATTTCTTGAGGCAGAGGACAAGACTTGAATCAATCTAAACAAACCTTTGGTCCTCAGGAAGTTTTTATTGTAAATCCTGTTTAAGAGAGTGAATTTAGCATTGATTTGATGGAATTCATGTTGGAAACTGGGGAAAATGTTTTGTTGTAGCCAATGACTTATACCTGTGAAAAAACTTTAGCAACTGATTAGGCCTTGCATTCTTACACACTATCCTCTGCAACACACTTAGTAGTGTAAACTCATTTGCATTTGGCAAGTTTTCTTCCTTTTGGAAGAGGGACTATATACAAAGTATCCTTTGCCATTTAGTAAGGAAATTCTTCATTCATTGTTGCATCTTATTTTTGGATGGCCATAAATGTTTTCGGAATACGAGTCCCTAGAACTTGAACCAAAAGAGACGAGGCTTGTTCTAACTATGAATGAGTTAGGTCTTGATAGGGAGGGTCATGGACTAGATTATTCCCTGCTTTCTTATTTGTATTGATACATTGAGGGAGTTGTCGAGCTAGTGTAGGGTTGATAGACTCATTTGGAAGATGTGGAATTTGGTTTTCACTCTCACTGTAATCCATCATAGAAGAAAAAGGATTATAAGAAGAAAAAATGTCAGTATAAAAGAAGTAAAAGCATGTGTCCATTTTAATAATTTGATGCATTAGGTCCATTAGATATTCTCTTTGTTAATGAGACCCATGCGAGTTCCCACTATTTCTCAATATTCTTGGGTTTCATTAGTTTTATATTTGCAGATAGGAAATGAACTTCTCTGGTGCATTTGAGGTTCAGATGGGATAGCTTGTTTAATTAGAGATTCTCTTTGAGGCGGTGTCACTATGATAGCTACTGACAAGTTTGCAAGATTCACGGGGATTCAAATCAATGGTTTAATTCTTCTTTCCAAAGACATTTACTTTGTAGTTTTCTACTTGTCCCCAACATATTCTTATTTTTCCATTTATAGTGATTTGGTTTAGGACCCTTACCTAGACTTGTTAGCTGACATAATTCAATGCTTGTGATGGGTGATATCATCCTCGTGGATGTTTCAATGTGTACACCACAGACTGCCAACTTCCTTTCCATGTCAGTCCTAATGCTAGAAATTGGAAGGGTTCCAAGATAACTAGATAATGCACACTCTCACCTCAAGGAACCTCCCTGCACTTCACAGTAGTGCTTTCACACCAGACGGGAGAATCCCTCTGCAATCTCAAAGCAAACTATGAGATTTAGGTACCTGGAATGTTGTTATACTGTATTAATTGCTTGCTGTAAATTGAAATAATAGACCTGTAAATTGAAATAAACGACTCCAAACCCCAGATGTAGGCATTTCTTCTAAATTTTATGAACTTTGTTGTCAATTATTTGAAGCTTTTGACACGCACATTCCTGTTCAGTTAATCACCCATTCAGTAACTTTTGTGGGAGCCATTTCTTTATTTAATTTCTCTAAGGAAACTAAAGGATTCATTGATGGACCAAATGTTAAGAGCTACTCAAATTAATCAAAACTCCAAATGGGTGTTCCAGTGTTCAACCCTAGCAAGAAGTCTAATCTCATGTATGTATGATACATATATAGGGCAAGCACAGTTTAGTAATAGTTGCCAATAACCTTGTACATGAACTCTTGAAGGTATTTGAACACTGCTCAGAGAAAATATCCCCATTCAATCATAAAAGTAATATATGGTGTTTTCAGTGATTTTAACTTGCTTGTATTGAGAGAATCCATGAACAAATAAATATGCTTCTTGTATTTAAAGAATCTATCAATAAACAGATAACATGTGTGATGAGCTATTCTGTTGAGAATCTCATTTTTCATGAAGAACTTAAGCCCAAACTGCATGAAGAAAACAATCACGGTAATCAAATTATACATTAACTCTTGAAAATATTTGACCACTGCTCAGAGAAAAGATCAACATTCAATCATAATAGTATATGTTCTTTTCAATGGTTGAACTTGTTTGCATCCAAAAAATCCATAAACAAATAAATAAACTGGTTGTATTTGAAGATCTATCAATAAACAAATCACATTCATGATGAACTTAATCAACCTCCAAAGATGGAGGTGAAGATGGCAGGAATTAGATTTATACTCCATAAAGAAGATAATCATGGTAATAAGATGCATTTCAATGACTTTCACTAGAAAATATCGTTGTGATATATGCCATTACAATAAGACAACTTACAAGTACTAATACCATACTGATAAGAGCCACATACTACAAAGAATTGGGCTTGCTCTGAGAACAATTTGAATGTGCCAATTCACCTCGGCATAGGTGAATTGGGCTTGCTCTGAGAACAATTTAAATGTTTCGAAAGCTCGTGGTCATTACGCGAAGGGGAAATTACCATTCTAGGGCTGGTTTTCCCCGAGTGGTTTAAGAGCCTCTTAAGAGTTGATGGACTATCTACTTCAACTATGCCTAGTGATTTTACTCTCCGTAAATTTCTTCTTCTGGAGGTGGAAGATGAAGCAGAGCTTCCAAAATCTTGATTTGCAGTGACCATCTGTGAAGCTTTAGTCGTTGCATTTTCGTTCGCATGCTTCACGATTTCTATTGCAATTTCTCTGGGATTGATCACTTCCTTTGAGAACCTCAACATTTTGTTGTTGTTGTTAATGCTTTGCTTGGACTCAGTTTTTGACCATTGATATGGATGACTTCCAGGATACGAAGGCTTGGCGAAGCGGGCGGTTTTTGAAGGACGCTTGAGGAGGGTTTTCTTAGACGTTAGTGAACAGCTTAAATTTCTAGTATTATTGTTTGGAGAAAGTATTTTTGCTCCTTTTTCATGACGAGAAGCACGAAAAGGAGCAAATTCATTAGCTAAAGGAGGTTTTGACTTGCAACGAAACATTGACCCATTCAGTGCCTTTGTGGCTTCTGCACATCGTGAGGAGGTTATTTCCTGTGGTTCTGCTAGTTTTCCTTGCAAGGAATATCTATCTTCCAGCACACTTCCAAGATTCTCTTTATTTTTATGAATAAATTCGAGTGCCTGCAGAAGTTTTCTCGACTCCTCGCGGTTGCTTTGTCTGGTATTTTCTGGTGTAATGTTTTCTTCCCTTAACAACTTCTGGTCGTGATTTTTTCTGGTGGAAGAGATGACATTATTGTGGTTTTCCGATTGAAAATACTGAGAATAATCTCTGTGTTGCTGAATTTCGTAAGCTTCGAACTCGCGCTTGAACTCTTCCAGCTATTTTTCTTGAGGATGTTCCCTAACGATGTGAGATTTGTTCGCACTTTGAGATATTCTGATGGAATAAACTTTAGAAGCCTTTTTCTCTTGCCTGCTGCTGACAGAGTTTCTCCTGGAATGATCGTTAGAAATGGGCTCATCTGGCATAAGTTCAAGACCCATCAGCCGAGCCACGACGTTCGGCATTCTCCGTTTCTGCTGATTTCTGTGATTGAAGAGTAATTGCAGCTCTGCGCGTCGAAGAGTAATTGCGGCTCTGCGGGTCGAAGAGTAATTGCAGCTCTGTGCGCGGGTGACCATTTCGAACCTGCCAAAATAGTCCAGCGCGTCCCCGATCGGTCAGGGGATGTCAGGCGCGTGCATTCTGATTTTTTTGTTAGAGAATGAGAGGGAATGTCAGGACTGTCAGGGGAGGGTGGCGGAGAAAGAGGGTGGTAGAGCTAGGGGATGGTGGCAGAGGGTAGAGAGGTTGCCAGTGGCCGGAGCCGGACGATTTTTTGGCCGGTGCTGGAAAACGGGCCATTCTACAGCCTAGGTAGACTACTTGTTCTGAAAATCATTACATTTATAAATTTTGGTGTAAACTGTTCAAATACCAATTTTGAAATGTTCTATTACAAAGATGATTATGGATATATGGTATTTGGATAATCAAATTAAGAAGATAAAAAATGGATAAGTTGACTTCCTTGAGTAGAAGTTACTTAAATAATGGACACATGGTAAAGAATAAACAATATATAAGTTCACTTCTTTGAGTAGAAGTTACTCAAGTAATGTACACATGTAAAAGATTGAAATTTGATTCTCCGAATCAGATCTAATTCTCAAAATTGGATTTCAGCCCTGCCCACTCAAAAAAAAAATTATTAATAATTTTTTTAAGTACCCGAGGCTAAAATCTAATTCTGGGGATTGGATTACAACCCGGCCCTCCATTTTTTTTTACATTTTTTTAATAATTTCTCTTTTTCTAAGATTTCAATATTAATGTTCTAAAAAATTTAATTACTTATGTTTTTTTTTTTAATTTAATTTTAATAGTTTTTTTTTTGTTGGTTTCTTTTATTTTTCTTTTTAAATTATTTAAAAATTGTTTTAATTGTTTTATTTTTTTTTTTTCATTTTCTAGTAGTTTTTTTTTTTATATACTTAAATCACGTTCTTTATTAATTTCTTTTTTTTTTAATAGTTTTTTAAATTGTTGTATTTTTTATTTATTTATTTTTATAGTTAAAAATATATATATAAATAAATAAATCAAATAAAAAATCAATTTTTTATAGTTTACAAGCTATTTTTTTTATTTTTACATTTTTTATATTTTTCTTAAAAAACATGTTTTTCTTATTATTTATTTCTTTGTATTTTTTTAAAAAAATTAATTCTTAGTTTTAAAGGTTAATTTTGTTTTTCTTTTTTAACATTTTTATGATTGATTTTTTTGTCTTTTTTAGGTTCAACAAATTCAATTTGAAGTAGAGAATATGAAGGCCACTCTCCTTCACATATAGGAAATCAACATTCAATCTTTAAAGTATTGAGCCTAGGGATACTAACATTTATAGTATGGCCACTTTGGGGTTACACAACACAAAGGGAGTCCTTCACTCATCTAGGGGTCCCTCGTTCCTTCCTGTTATCAATTCCTTATGTGCTAAACTAAGACCAACTATTCAAGAAATTATTATGGCCTCTAGCTCAAAATGAAGAATTTTACATTATTTTCCTTCTCCAATTCAAGTACGTTCACAAAATCCACATAGGTCTAATGTGAAAAAATCCATAGTGGCCATTCCAACATTATTAGTCTTAATTACAAATTTCAAAACATGGGGTTTAAAAAAGGGTGTTACATCACATCAATTTCTTGCACATCCTTACTTCACATGAATCCTAAAGTGTAGCATCATTGTTTTCACTTGTTCGTACACTTGAAAATATAGAACATATTTATATTCAAATAAGAGTTTCTAGCCAACCATATACCCCAACTAACTATGTCTGATATGGATTAGAGTTGTTTGAAATCTTTCTTTTAAACCATTTCCTCAAGGATTCTTCTATAACATCACCAAACCACTCATTTGAAACATCTAAAATTTTCTCTACCTCCTTCCAAATGTATGTGAATATGGATAATGGATTAGAAAATGATATACACGTTCTACCTATACACAATGCACACATCCCCATCTCCTATCTACTCCTCTACAATACTTCCCATGGTGATGCCTTATTTTTTAAACTACCTAGAGAAATATTATAATATTTTTGTGGGATTTTAATTTCCAGAAATACCTCTACTTCCAAATTCATGATAGGGTTTCCATTTCTCCACTCAACCTAATATGATCCTTCTTCTAATTCTCAAGACAAGCACTCCATAAAGTTGCTTTCCCACTTCTAAATAATTAAGCATGTTAACCTATAATCTTGCTACCAAATATCTCTAATGATTGAATATCACATGTTATTCAGGATACAAAATCCTCCCTTTGTATAATGATAATCAAATCTTTCATCGAACTTATCCTTTCACTGAAACCAAGGGTAAAGACAACGTCAATGAGTAAATGTCCATGGACTCAATACTTCCATATTATAATGTTCCTCCTAAATACTTCTTAAGTAAATAATTTCCCAAAAATCATTTACCCATGGGTTACCAAAATGATTAATATTCTTCAATCCCCACCCATAATTATCGTTTGGCCTACCTATAATCTTCAATTTTACTAAGGTAATTCCATCACTCTGTTTTTTCTTACAAAAAAAGAATTTAAAACATATCTTCTAATATTTAGGAGGCATCCTTTATGAGTATAGGAAAAGGAATTTTAAAACAAAAGCATGCATGGCCTCCAAGACAGATTTTACCAATGTCATCCTCCCACCCAAACACAACAATTTATTATAACAATTATTAATTTTGAACTTGATTTTTTCAATGAGAATCAAAATCAATTTTTCTATATCCATTAATTTTTAATATAAAACTTAAAAGTTTGAATCCATATTGAAACTATAAGAGTTTACAAGAAAAAGGACTTAGCAGCATATATGCTTATTATCTTGATCCAGGCCATTAAAGAAGATTGTATATTTTTGTAGATATAGATCCATAATTATAGTTACTTCATCAGTATCAAGTATTCCTATTGTATCATTACTTCCTTTACACTACCATTAGAGAACAACAAAGAATTATCAACAAATAATAACTAATTCAATGATAAAGCCCTTCAAATTTTGACCCATGTGACAATCACTAGTCTTTTTGCTTCCATAATATCCCTACTGTAGCCTCCAATCATAGCTAAGAAAACCAAAGGAGATAAAGGATATCCTTACCTCAACAACCTAAACAATCAAAATAAATAGAAAATATACGATTCTAAAATATAGCCCACTAATTTTGTTATATGCCTTGGACACATCTAGTTTCATAAACATTGTTGGTAAATTCTTAATTGTTATTGAGTGATGACCTTTTTGAACCCTAATAACTTTGTGTATTTATGTTCTAGCTAGAAACCCATATTTTCTTGAGAGATAACTTATCAAAATATTTTTCTTTTAACTCTAACTACCAAAATTTTTGCTATGATTTTGTACACATAATTACAAAATTATATGGGCATGAAATTATGAAAAGTATTGGGGTCAATCTTTTATTGAATCAATATTAGAATCATAGCACTAAAAGCTTCTAGGATCTTCCAAAAATCCCAACTTCTTCAATTACCCTAGTTAAGTCATCTTCCACTAAATCATACGACATAATAAGAAAACACAATAGAAATCATGTAGACTTGTGATTTTATCGTTTTTAAAAGAAGCTAATATATATTTTAATTCCTTTTTCGATATATTTTAAAAAGAGGCTATCCTCAAAATTGTGTATATATTTGTGTTTTCCAACTCCTTATAAATAAACTAAAATTATGAAACTCTTAAATCTACTAAATCTGAGAGAGTTTACTTTATCATCTTTCATTCCCAAAATGGTATTGGCCCTCTTCCTATGATAGCAAAAATATGAAATAGCTCTATATTTCCATCTTCCATTTCAAATTTATCCACATTATTTTTTTCTATTTGGAATCCAAGTAATCCAAATACCCTTTACCTCTTTGAAGGATGTTGTAAGCTAAAATGTGTTGATTCATTAACCATAACTTACCTATTATTTATTGATAGTTTATTCCTTAATCATAGATTACCTACTATTTCTTGACCACCACTTGCCTACTACTTATTGTGGAAAATAACTTAGTATTTCTTGATCAATTCTTGAAATTATTCCACTTCCATCCATATGGTTTTATAATCCGGGGGATTAGTAAAGTGCTCAAAATGAAAGTGTTTAAAATTTCTCGAAACTAGTGCGAGAACATAAATATCGCTGCCTCGAATCTAATGCAACTTGAATCGCTCAAAACTAATATTGTATGCTCCAAATATCACGTTCTAATCGTTTTCCTAAATAACTAAATTTATTGTAGGTTGAAATGTGGGACCACTGATTGGACAGTCCATATGATGACTCAACAGGTTGACTATGTACTTTAGGCCAATTGTAGGCTGGCAATTGGCTATACATGATTGGTTGAGAATTGTTGAAATTTGATTGGTTGTGGTATATTTTATGTGGACCTATGAAAGGGTGCCATGTGGCCCAATCATAGGCTGCCATGTCACACCCCAGGATTGACTAAAATTTTGTTGAGGGCCAAACTAGTCTCTAGGGGGTTCGAACATGAGACCTCTTTCTAATCAACCATCACTCTACCAACGTGTTGTTAGTGGGAATTAACCATTATAGTCCTCAATTGTCATTTGAATTTTTTACATTGATCCAGTAGGGAATGGGGTTGGGGATAAGCCCCTGGCCCCCGATCACCTCGTACCCATGGAACCGCAAGCGGAGGAGCCGAGGGCTTGAAGCTTAGTCCCAGCCCAAGGTCATAAAATAGAGCACATAACCACAATGGAGGCAAATATTAGTGCTCACATAAAGGGGCTTAGGGTAAGTGTAGGATGGGGTCCCATGGTATACCACAGAACCACCACCATCGGAATGGAGTCAGATGCAGAGGGGGGCTTAGGGTTAGCCCTAGCCCAGGTCTTGTGGGTAGCATCAGAACCATGGGCGGTGCTAAGTTGTTAGGTGCGAGATTTAGGGGCCATCCTTAGGTTTTGTGACAATAATGGAACCATTTCTCAAGATTCAGGGGCTATGCCGATGAGGGTGAGAAGTTAGCCCCAGCCCCCAGGTGCATGACCCTGTGTAGCCCATTTTTTCGCCATAGGGATCATTACGGATTTAAATGGATCACAAATTTGCACCCAAAATGGTGGGGATCTTGTTGGCACCAGGTGAAAATTCCCCTCAGATGTTCCTGGAAAGCGAAATTTTGTGGAAAGGTTAGCAGGGGAGTCTAGTTTGTAGAGCAGTTAGCAGCAAAACGTCCCTAGAGCATAACTTTCTCATTTTTTTAATAAAATAAGCCCAACAAGAGCCCATATTGGGGTTTTTGGGTGTTCTCGAGCCATTGTAGACATTATCTTTTACATTTTGAGAATTTTAAATCCATTAAATAACATATTAGATCACTTAATGAAAGAGGCCCAACATTGGAAGCTAGACTAGGAGATGTAGCTGAGGAGGGGTGAAATCCTTTATCATTTTGTTGTCTTGTGTTTCTATGTATGGTATATCTGTCTCTAATTTTATGTTGCAAACTGAGTTTAAAAACCATTCATTTATGTACTTTTGAAAATTGATCCATTTCCTAAAGGACTTTAAAATTTACTTGCAAATTTTCTATAAACCTTCAAGTTTGTAATTTAGATCAGTTTGGTATTAGAGCTCAAGGTTATTTTGAAGGTTTGATTTTGTTTGTAAGTGTTTTCTAATGCTTACAAGGTTGAAGCTAAAAATAGGAGGAGTGTTTGTAGAGCCAAATCCTTAACTGGGTTCAAGGAAGATACACGTACCTCAAACTTCACTAGTCATGGCACATGAAGAACGTCATGAGGGAATGTCTGAGGATGAGAGAAATTTTAGAAAAGATTTCTTTGAAATTTTTGAAGTGGTGAAAGTTATATTTCAAGGTAGAAACACAATGTTGCAAGGAGAGAGCTCAAATCCTCCAAAAGGTAATGGAGGACATGGTGTCAAACCTCCACCTCCACCATTTTCTTCACCTCCATCTTCACCCTCATCTTCTTCTACTTCAACCCCTTCACATACTCCTCTAAGAACTCAAAAGGGACATGGTAAAACTTATTTGTTAGACCTTCATGTAAAATTTCAATTACCTATGTACAATGGGGAAGTAGATTCTCAGAAATTGGATAATTAGGTTCGTCAACTTGAAGTTTATTGTAGGATTCAACAAATTGATGATGATTCAACTAAAATTAAGCTTTCTTCTCTAAGGTTGGAAAGTGCGGCAATAATTTGGTGGGAGGTCAATACTCAAGAGGCTGTTAATAAAAGTGGTAAAATTATTTCCTCTTGGAATGATTTTGTAGCCGCATTAAGAGGACAATTTCATCCATTAGCATACATGCATAAAGCAATAATGGATTGGAAAAAATTTAGACAAGAAAAAGGTATGAGTTTTCAAAGTTATACAGAAGAGTGTAGAAGAAGAGCATTCATTTTGGGTGTAGATTTACCCTCTCAAGACACTCTCCTTAAATACATAGGTGGTTTACATAGTTACTTGAGGCATATAATTCTTATGTTTAATCCTACAAAGCTAGATGAAGTTTGTGTACAGGAAACTCATTTAGAAGCAAGAGGGGAAAATGTTCCTCAAGAGGCTAGCTAGAAGCCATTTAAGTTTGGAGAGAAAGGAAAGAAGTTCAAAGGCAAGGATAAAAAGAATGCTTCAATCAAGAAAGAGGGAGAAAAACTCACATGTAAACATTGTTCAAAGGAAGGCCATGATGAAGACCATTGTTGGAAACTTCATCCTAAGTTGAGACCCAAAAAGTTTAACAATAAGGAGAAAGAATAGACTATAGCAACAACTCAACAAGATTTAGGATCTCATTTTGGAGATACCAAAATCACAACCATGGGATTTAAAGGTAAGGATTCTATTGCAAGTACTAGTTCTTCTAGCAAACCCATTGAAACTAAAAATAAAAAAGAAAGAATTGAGCTTTTCCATGTTAGATTCATCTCAAAACCTAACAAAGTAGATACTTTGTTTGATAGTGGATCCCAAGCCAACCTTATTTTAAAGCCATTGTCAAGAAACTAAACTTGGAAACCATTCCTCATCCTAAAACTTATCCTTTGGGTTGGATCTGTGACAATTCCAAATTGCAAGTGACAATAAAATGCATACTTAAGTTCACCATCACTACAATTTTTTTTGATGAGGTAGAACTTGATGTAGTACCGCTTGACATATGCGGGATTTGTTTGGGAATCCCATACTTATATGATAAGAAAGACATCTTTCATTGCCATGAGAACAAGTATCATTTGTTTAAATACGGGATTGAGTATATTATTAGAGCACATTGTAAGAAGTTAAATTTGTCTCTTGTGAATGATGGACAAATGAAGAGGCTTGTAAATGATAGTCATAATTTTGCATTGTTAATGATCAAACACAAAGATGTTGAGGAATCTGAAGCTTTTCAAGGATGTGATATAAAACTCAAACATGATTTAGTTGTGGTTGTTAACACATGTGATAATATTTTTTAGGAGTCTGATGTATTGCCTCCTAAAAGAGGAAAATAACATGAAATTCAATTGTAGCTAGATGCATCACTTTTGAACATTGGTATGAACAAGATGTTAGTGTTAGAGAATGTAGGGATCAAGAAGCAAATGCAAAATCTGCATGGAAAATGGATCATTAGGTCTAGTACATCTCCTTCTGGGTCTCCTAATGTTTTTTCTTTAAAGAAGGATGGTACATGGTGATGGAGATCATAGTGTGTGAATTTTGGAGCTTTGAACAAAATCATGAGAAAGAATCATTATCCTCTTCCTCACATTGATGCTTGTTAAATCAATTAAAGGATGTTGTTTATTTCACTAAGTTGAAATTACGAATTAGTTACCATCAAATAAGACTTATTGAAGATGATACATGCAAAACCGCTTTCAAGACAAATTTAGCTTCATTGCATACTTTGAGAAGGGTGAAACATGTCTCTTAATGGGTAGGAAAGCAATCGAAATCCTTTAACACATTGAAAGGCAAAATCAATACAACATAAATTTTTGCATCACATATTAATTAGCCATTACAAATTCAATTGGTGAATCAGATGGTACAAGAACATTTGGTGAATATTCAAGCCAAGTACAAGGCTAGACATGATAAGCATTGCGTTGACCATAATTTTCAGATTGGAGATGAAGTAAAGATTTGCATCAGCAAAGAAAAGCCTCAACGTAAAGAGAGCTTTAAATTGTATGAGCCTCTTTTGATTTAAGATCAAGGAGAGAATGTTCATATTCCTTCAATAGAATATTTCTATCCTGAATATCTTGAAGAATTGTAGCAAGATACTATCCTTGATAGGAGAACACGAACTTCAAAATGAGGGAACGTGGAGTACATTTTTGTGGGAATCAAAGGTACTAATCCAAGCAAAACCAAATAGATTAATATTGGAAGGGTGAGGGAACATTAACCTCATCTATCTGTTGACTGAAAAATTGTCTTTTGATGGTCCAAAAGCTTCGTGTGGGGAGGAGTGATCCAAGGGGTCAATAAAGTGCTAAGAAATGGAATTGTTCTAAATTTCTCGAAACCAGTGCCAAAACGTATATATCACCACCTTGGATCTAATGCAACTTGAATCACTCAAAATTAATATCGTATGCTCCAAATATCACATTCTGATCATTTTCCTAAACAACTAAAAATTTTACATGTTGAAGTACAGGAAATATGACTGGGCAGTTCATACGATGACTCAACAGGCTGACTGTGTAGGTTAACTATGTACTTTGAGCCAATGGCAGGCTTCCAAACGGTTATATGTGATTGGTTGAGAATTGTTGAAATTTGATTGGGTGTGGTATATTTTGGACCTATGAAAGGGTGCCCTGCGGCCCAATCATGGGCTGCCACTTGGCACCCCAGGATTGACTAAAATTTTGTTGAAGGATGGATTGGTCTCCATCAGGTTTGAACATGAGACCTCTTTCCAATCAACGCAACACTCTACCAGTTTACTACCGGTGGGACTTAGCCACTATAGTCCTCAGTTTCTATTTAAAGTTTCAGTGTTGTTCCATTGAGGAATGGGGTC
Organism: Pinus taeda; assembly: GCA_000404065.3. Taxonomy (NCBI): domain Eukaryota; kingdom Viridiplantae; phylum Streptophyta; class Pinopsida; order Pinales; family Pinaceae; genus Pinus; species Pinus taeda. The sequence goes on along the minus strand of APFE030710947.1, from coordinate 18,638 downwards.
GGGGTTAAGCCCCTAGCCCCTATTCACACCACACCCATGAAACCATAGGCGGAGGAGTTGAGGCTGGGGTCTTAGTCTTGGACCAAGTTCATAACACCAAGCACATAACCATGATGGAGGTGGAGATTAGTGCTCACAGCAAGGGGCTTAGGGTAAGGCCACAAGATGAGGTCCCATGGTATACCAAAGGACCACCACCATTAGAATGGAGCCAGATACAGAGGGGGGCTAAGGGTTAGTGATGGGGTGTGAAATTGGGGTACACCAATTTCACCTCCAGTTACAATAATTCGATCCTAGGACCTATGGGTTATGGGCCCACTTCATTATCAGAAGCGTTAAATGATGCGTTTACCTTAAAAATCCAGGACTTCAACACTATTGAAATGCATTGGAAATACATGGAAAATCCATAGTTGAAAGCATGAGGTCAGATCTAAAATATTATACACCCGCCGCTATAACTCCGTTGGGTCTGCTCTTTAATCCCTCCAATCCTTTCCCTCAACCTTTTCGATCTCCAATCTCCGATTATCGACTATTGCTATATCAAAGCTTCGGCATATCACATAATTGCATATTAGCATATCCATTATCCTTTGCTTGAACTGTGCGATTAGTGATCAGTGATTAGATCGCGACCGTCGATCCTGATTCTGATCCAACGGTCCTCTTTCAATCGCTAAATCGATATCGCATCATCCCTTCGGCCCGTTCTAATATCGTTCCAATGGGTTCTTCGATGCGATATTTCAGTGGTCGCTCATCGCATAGTATTAAGGCCTAAGGTTCCTTGTTATAACAACCCAATGATGTGATAATAATAGATCTCTTCTCTAGGATTCCATCCAAGTCGTTGATCTTATAGACCTAACGGTCCTGTGTATTCTCTGTTTGTTTCCTCTATTGATGGATCTCTGTATTAAAACACAATCCCTCTGCCATTTCTCTGTTTATGCACAAACACTCATATATAACAATATTTCATTAGTCCATGGAAACATTTAGACTATCTATGAAATATACATACAGACACACAATTCAACACTGAAACACACACTTTATATTATACATGGCATAGTTACAGATCTAAAGCATTTCAGCCTTAGGAAAGAATTCCCCTTCAACTACATTTTGCTCACTCGGCTTACAACTTTACTCTGTTCTCACTTCGTCCCAATTGAACACCCAGGTTCATATATATATAAGAAATATTGCATTGGATCACTGGAAAGATCCAATCAAATCCACTCCTTGATTTCCTCTCACAAATATCTCAACAAGCCTTAAATCTCTCTACAGCTCGCTATATGGATACACATGAATACATGGCAGATTACATTAATATTTAATTAAGTCCGTCAAATTACTTTGTTTTAATAGATTTGTCCCTTGTGTTGCTCTAATGGTCCACGTCCTCCTCTTCTCCACTCAAAATTTGCAATTTTGATTAAGGGGTCAAATGCCCCTGCAAAATTTATGACCTCTTAATCATATTCTTCTCCTTATCCCTTAGCAATTCTACCCACTTCTCAGTGGAACTGCCTTCATGATCTTCTGTGAGCTGCATCCAACCTCTGCAATAACAATATTTTCTACTACACAATACCTCACCAAGCTTTCTCCTATGAGCTTAGTCTTTCAGCATCCTATTGAGCATTCCTCGCTCTAGGTTTGCTGTAATCTTCTCACCTTCGGTTACCATTATTTGCATGACAGTAAGACCATAACTCTCCAGATTTATCAACTGTACCTCTTTCCCTTCTTCCTTCTCGCAGGAAAACTTTATTCCCTTTCCTTGCTCTGATACCAAATGATGGGGTGCAAAATTGGGGTACACCAATTTCGCCTCCAGTTACAATAATTCAATCCTGGGACCTATGGGCTATGGGCCCACTTCATTATCAGAAGCGTTAAATGATGCATTTACCTTAAAAACTCGGGACTTCAACACTATCAGAATGCACTGGAAATACATGGAAAACCCATAGTCGAAACCATGAGGTCAGATCTCAAATACTATACACCTGCCACTATAAATATGTCAAGTCTGCTCTTTAATCACTCCAATCCTTTCCCCCAACCTTTCTGATCTCCGATCTTTGATTATCAATTATTGCTATATTGAAGTTTCGACATGTCGCATAATCACATATCAGCATATCCACTCTCCTTCGCTTGACCTCTGCGATTAGCAATCAACAATTAGATCATGACCACTGATCTCGATTTTGTTATGATGGTCCTCATTCAATCGCTAAATCACTATTGCATCATCCCTTCAGACCGTTTCGATATCGTTGCAATGGCTTCGCCGATGCGATATTTCGGCGATCGCTCATCGAATAGTCTTAAGGCGTAAGGTTCCTTCTTATAACAATCCACCGATGTAATAATAATAGATCTTTTTTCCTTTGTGATTACATCCGGGTTGTTGATCTTACAAATCTAATGGCCCCTTTGCATTCTTCGTTTGTTTTCGCTATTGATGGATCTCTGTATTAAAACATGATCCCTCTGCCATTTCTTTGTTTATGCACGAATGCTCATATATAACAATATTTCATTAGTCCATGGATTTCCATCGATCCTTGTTGTGATTGATGGTCGAGCAAACCTGTAACAGTAGAAACATTTAGACTATCTATGAAATATACATACAGATGCACAATTCAACATTAAAACACACACTTTATATTATACATGTGGCATAGTTACAGATCTAAGGCATTTCAGCCTTAGGAACAAATTCCCCTTCAACTACATTTTTCTCACTCTGTTTACAACTTTACTCTGTTCTCACTCCGTCCCCATTGAACACGCAAGTTCATATATATATAAGAAATATTGGATCGGATCGCTAGAAGGATCTGATCAAATCCATTCCTTGATTTCCTCTCACAAATATCTCAACAAGCCTTAAATTTATCTACATCTCGCTATATGGATACATATGAATACATGGCAGATTACATTAATATTTAATTAAGTCCATCAAATTACTCTGTTTTAAAATATTTGTCCCTTCTGTTGCTCTAATGGTCCACTCCCTCCTCTTCTCTGCTCAAAATTTGTAATTTTGATTAAAGGGTCAAATGCCCTTGCATCAGTTAGCCCTAGCCCAGGTCCTATGGGTAGCGTCACAACCATGGGCGGTGCTAAATCTTTGAGCACAATATTCAGGGGCCAGAACCAGGTTTTGTGATAGAAATGGGACTATGGACCAGGATTTGGGGGCTATGCTGATAGGGGTGGGAGGTTATCCCCAACCCCTGGGCACATCGCCCCATGTGGCCTAGTTTTTCTACCATATGGGTCATTGCACATTTAAACAGATTGAAAAATTACACCTGAAACGATAAGAATGGCAGTTCCTGGAAAGGCAGAATTCTTAGAACAGTTAGCAGGGGAGTCCAGTTTGTAGAGCAGTTAGGAGAAAAACTTCTCTAGAGCATAAATTTCTCAGTTTTTGGTCAAATTGAGCCCAACTTTAGGTTTTTTGGTGTTTTAGAGCCATTGGAGACATTATTTTTACATCATGAGTGTTGTAAATCTATGAAATCATTTTGAGCACTTAATGAAAGAGACACAACATTGGAAGCTAGACTAGGAGATGTAGCCCAAGAGGGATGAACTCCTTTATCATTTTGCTATTTTTTTGTTGTGTATGGTATATTTGTCTCTATTTTTATGCTAAAAAAGGAGTTTAAAAACCATTAATTTTTGTACTTTTGCAAGTTGATCCATTGCCTAAAAGACATAAAAAATTACTTGCAAATTTTCTATAAACATTCAAGTTTGTAATTGACATCATTTTAACCTCCCCTTATCTCTACATATAATTACATAATATCTAATCCACTCATAAAGACTTCATAAATGAAAAATATGTTCAATTTATTAGAAATCCCTTCTTACCTAGTGTTGTTCTTCCATATAAAAATAAATTTTAAAGATTAACAAAATCAACCTTTCTCTATTTTGTCTTTGAAAAAAAAATCTTCTACCTAAAAATTAACCACTTAAATCAAAAACTTGTCTAATCTCTTATATACCCATCCCTCCTTAATGTTGTTATTCTTCCACATAAATATAAATTTTATAACCTTTAGATGAACAAAATCAATGTCCTTTATTTTGTATATGACTAAATTTTCCACCTTATCGGTTTAATAGATATTATGATTCTATTGTTATCAATTAAAATCTAAAAACTATAAATTAAATTATGAATCATTTTTTCTAGAAATTATGACTCATATTTTATATTTTATATATAATGAAATAGATAAATTCTAAATATGCAAACTTTTTATCATTTAATAATAAAGTAATTAGAGAATCAAATTCTAAATATATAGTTTTTTTATTATTTAATTTCATGCAATCAATTAATTTTTTTATATTAATAATTGTTGACACCTAATCATCAGGATTGGGTGAATAAGTGTAATTGATGTAAATAAATAGTAGAAAATATGAAGAATCACCCAGAGATGAAATGAACAGTCTCTCCCTCATGTATATAATAAAGACCAACCTGAATGAATATAACGAATTGTTTTGAGGAGTTACCCGCCAACTCCCAATATTAGCTTTTGTGTAACTCCTCCTATGTTTACTTATTTTGCATAACTCACACAACCCACTGCCATATGCTTTTTATATTCCCTCTGAATAGTAGGCCCACTGGGTGGTATCTCATTGAATACTGCTCAGTGGTATTGTTGGAATCACACTGGAATAGCAATGGAAATGTAGTGGAAACTCATGCATTTGGTGATAGCTGTGGGATATGAACGCACACCTTTGGGACCAGAACCTTAATCTGGCGCCTTAGACCAACTCGCGCATCTGGTGTAGTTCCATTGTAGTGGTACCGACCTCAGCCCCTTGGCTTCTCCCCTTAACCTCTTTCCTGTGCGCAGTCTGGTGGAGATGCGGTGAGCGTGGAGCCCTCGCTCCCATATGTGGTATCATAGCAGTAGTAAAATCAATTTCTTATGTGCAAATGGATGCATGCAGCTACTTTGTAGACGACCTTTTGTTTTAAATTTTCAAGTGATTGACTCTTGCTATTTTTGCAATGTGCTTTTAGTTTTGTGACTATTAATACATATTAGAAAGTTTGTTCGTGTGTAATTCTATCCGGTAAAGAACCTAAAAAAACGTTACCGCTCCCATTCGTAGCCACTCTGCACTATGTTACCGCATCCTGTGTGTAACAATTAAAGGTGCCTTTCGCACCAAACATTGAACTACTAATCTACCCACCAAATGGAATTTAGTTAATGGTAGAGGGTAATAAGAAAGTTGATAGTATGAAGGGTCGTATATTTTTTTATAGCACATTCTCCTGTCTTTGATCTTGAATTATATGAAGTGTCGTATTGAATTATGTGCGCTACCAACTTGCAACCTGCTAAGGTATATATACCAACCAGCTAAGTTATATATATATTTTATTTTTAATTTTAATGTTTATATAAATTTTCATGCAGCTTTTTATAGCACAGTTTATTTTGAACCCTAGGGTTTAAGTAGGATAGTCTCTCTTATTTTGATCACTTCGGTAGTATATCTCCATCTGAGTAATTTTTTTATTGTTCCCTGCACAGTTGAATCCCTAGTGGTAAATGGCTTCACCATCTTCCTCTGCTACCATGGCCAACTCTGAAGCTGCGCTTAGCACTCAGCCTGCTTGGGAAGAGCGCCACCAAGACCAAACGGTCGAAGAAGATACCGAAGAAAAAGCCCCTGTTCCATTGATGCTTCACGTTGTAGAAGTTGAACCTGGGGCTGATATACTTCAGTGCTTGCATGGAATTTTAGAAAGTCTTCAGGTAGAAGAGCTCTTAGTGATAAGCGCCACAGGAACGGTCTCTGATGTTACAATCTCCACGGCTGGTTTAGTCACAAATTTTCCTGGAATATTTCATATACTCTCACTCTCTGGGTCATATTTTCCAACCGAAAACCCTATGACCCTGATAGCGTGTAGAGAGAAAGTTATTGCAAGAACGGTTCACGGGATTCTTCGAGCAGCCAGTCCAGTTAATATTGTTACTGGAACCTATGCCGATCCTCCAGTTAATATTGTTACTGGAACCTATACCGATCCTTCTGTGTTAACACCCCGTACACCCTCGCCCAGTTGGGGTGACAGTGACAATACAGTGCGCCATTATTCTGAGGCCATTGCATACGCTACCTCTCCCATTGCTGCTGATTGCCAGCCTCATTGTGATGATACTCTGGATGCTGCATTGCCCGTTGCTGCGGATTACCAGCCTCATCATGACGCTCCCCAGCATGGTTTTTGAATAATCTCAATAGCGAATGTTTTGGTGCTATGGCTGTGACCTCTATTTCATTCTTTCCAGAGTGATTTTTTTTTTTTTTAATTGAATAAGTAGTGAGTACATGGCGCATTGCAGGTTTATTTGGGGACTTCTACATAGAAATGATGATTTATAATGAATAACAGTTTTGATATAATTTTCAATATTTCTGATACAATGAGAAGCAATTAAAACTTCATTGAAGTGTGCATTTTTTCTCCTGTAAATGGCTGTCAACTATAATTTCTGTAATCTTTATGGCTTCTTACGTTATTTGTTGAGCAAATAGTTAAGTTTTGCAGAGTATTGATTGTTTTGCAGAATATTGCTTCCATCAATAGAGGAAATGCAGAATATACCATATATATTAATGAAAAAAAAATATAAAACATTATATAAATAACTCATATTTTCTGAAAAGTCATGTATTTTAGTATTTATTCCTGAGTAAACTATATATTTTAGTATTTACTTCCCAGTCTGCCATTATGTATTTTCCAAGTGGAATTGTTTCCTAGAATTATAAGGACTTTTAGATTATAGTTTGTGTTCCATTATGTCATATATATAATAAATGTTTAATCTAATGATTTTCAAAGTGGTATTGTTATTGAGAATGATCAATGTTAAATGTAATGATTTCAAAATGGTAATGTTATTATGTCTTTTTTTTTTAATGGTTTTTTCTGCCTTAATAAATGTTAAATGTAATGATTTTCAAAATGGTAGTGTTATTATGTTCTTTTTTTTTTTTAATGGTTTTTCCTGCCTTATTTTATTGAGATTTTTGGGAATGGTAGTTTGAGCTATTTGTAATATATATGAATTTTTACAATTAAAAAATATTATTTTTGTTTTTAAGTAGTTTGATTACTCAAATGGTTTAATAACATAAATAATAATATAATCTTTCATATCGGGTTGAGAGTGTCTACACTTTAAAATGTAATAAAATTATATATATATATATATATAGTGAAATGAGAGATCGTTTTTAGGTATGTGGTATAGCTTGATTGTAAAATGAGAAATGGTTTTTAGGTATGTGGTATTGATGAGCCATTGTATTGGCCCATGGTATTGTAACAAAGCTCATTTACAAGTTAATAATCTATTGTACTGTGAGGGTGAATATCCATGGTTAAAAATCTTGTTATATAGTAAGTATTAAGTTTTTATGTGCTTCCAAATGAAATTTAAATATGGTTACAAAATTATTATTTTAATTTATATGGTAAAATGGACCTTAATTTATAACTACTATATATATCTTATATATTTTAAATGCTATAGAAGGTTTAGATATATCTCAAAAGTAATTGTATTTTTTTCTTTTAAATTGATAAAAAATGTTATAGAAATAAATTTAAATAAAATAATATATAATATTTTGATTGTGAGATTGAAAAATGGTTTTAATTGAAAAATATTTTATAAAAAATTTAATAATGGTTATAAAATATTTTGATTGTGAAATGAAAGATGGTTTTTTGGCATGTGGTATTGATTGGCCATCTATTGTAACAAAGCCTATTTACAATTTAATAATATCTATGGCAAAGTGGGCATGAATATCCATGATTTAAAATATTGTTATATGGCCACTTTAGTGTAAGTATTAAAGCTTTTATGTGCTTATTAATTAAATTAAAATATGGTTACTAAATCATTATTTTAATTTATAAGCTAAAACTGATCTTAACTTATAGTTACTACTTATATTTTATATATTTTAACCTAATATGTATATTATGATTTTCTATTATCTAAAAAGTTATTCATAATTTTGTTAATAAAAACAAAAGTACAATATAACAAATGAATTTTATTATTTTTATTACCTTTTAGGAGCACTACAACATCTTCCCCTATTGGGCTCTATGTTGCTTTTAACTTTTATTATTATTTAATTGAGCCTACATGTAAATGTTTACAAATCATTTACATTATATAAATTAAACATATTAATATAAATTCAACATATTGAGCAGATATGTACAAATATTTATAAATGCATGTGGAAAGTCACATTCCTTTCAGGGTGGGGAACAAATTGATCTTCCAGGCTCCAACACCTCCTCCTCTAAGGATGAGTAGCACCGAAAAGGTGGTATGATTCCTATGGGTCTTTATGGATGATGATGACAAGTTTTGTGGTAGTAGTAGTAGTGGGTTTTAGGATTATGGTCTAGAACGAAATACAAAGATTGGGGCAAGTGAGGTTGTCTCTGGTGCATGTTTTTAGTGCTTTTTTTTGTGTACATTGTGGACGCTCTTAGTTTGGTATTTGATCAATCTTCTCTCATTCTTTAGGTGACAACAAAGTGTAGCCTAAGGTTAGGGCTCTCGACCTGGCCAATGGTTTTTTGTGTTATTTATTGATAATTATGTCTTCATTGTTTATGTCGAGAGTAAGAAATCTAAGTATGTATGTGTTGGTCTAGTTTCATGGATTTCTTTTATGGTAGAGGTTGATGTTGGTTTTTTGTGTTATTTATTGATAATTATGTCTTCATTGTTTATGTGGAGAGTAAGAAATCTAAGTATCTATGTATTGGTCTAGTTTCATGGATTTCTTTTATGGTAGAGGTTGATGTTTGAATAACAGGATTTTTAACCATGGATATTCACTGCCACATTACAATGGATTATTAACTTGTAAATGAGCTTTGTTACAATACCATGGGCCAATACAATGGCTCATCAATACCACATACCTAAAAACCATTTCTCATTTTACAATCAAGATATACCACATACCTAAAAAGGATCTCTCATTTCACTATATATATATATATAATTTTATTACATTTTAAAGTGATAGACACTCTGCAACCAGATATAGAAGATATATTATTATGTTATGTTATCTAAACATTTTGAGTGGTCAAACTATTTAAAAGCAAAAACAAAAATAATATTTTTTAATTGTAAAAATTCATATATATTACAAATAGCTCAAAGTACCATTCCCAAAAATCTCAACAAAATAAGGCAGGAAAAACCATTTAAAAAAAAAAAAACATAATAACACTACCATTTTGAAAATCATTACATTTAACCTTTATCATTCTCAGTAACAATACCACTTTGAAAATCATTAGATTAAACGTTTATTATATATATGACATAATGGAATACAAACTATAATCTAAAAGTCCTTATAATTCTCGGAAACAATTCCACTTGGAAAATCATTACATTGAACATTTATTATATGACATAATGGTAGACTGGGAAGTAAATACTAAAATATATAGTTTACTCAGGAATAAATACTAAAATACACTTTTCAGAAAATATGAGTTATTTATATAATGTTTTATATTTTTTTTCATTGATATATATGGTATATTCTGCATTTCCTCTATTGATGGAAGCAATACTCTGCAAAACAATCAATACTCTGCAAAACTTAACTATTTGCCCAACAAATAACGTAAGAAGCCATAAAGATTACAGAAATTATAGTTGACAGCCATTTACAGGAGAAAAAATTCACACTTCAATGAAGTTTTAATTGCTTCTCACTGTATCCGAAATATTGAAAATTATATCAAAACTGTTATTCATTATAAATCATCAAGTCCCCAAATAAACCTGCAATGCGCCATGTACTCACTACCTATTCAACTTAAAAAAAAAAAATCACTCTGGAAAGAATGAAATAGAGGTCACAGCCATAGCACCAAAACATTCGCTATTGAGATTATTCAAAAACCATGCTGGGGAGCGTCATGATGAGGCTGGTAATCCGCAGCAACCGGCAATGCAGCATCCGAAGTATCATCACAATGAGGCTGGCAATCAGCAGGAATGGTAAAGGTAGCGTATGCAATGGCCTCAGAATAATGGCGCACTGTATTGTCACGGTCTCCCCAACTGGGCGAGGGTGTACCGGGTGTAGAAGGATCGGTATAGGTTCCAGTAACAATATTAATTGGAGGATCGGCATAGGTTCCAGTAACAATATTAACTAGACTGGCTGCTCGAAGAATCCCGTGAACCGTTCTTGCAATAACTTTCTCTCTACACGCTATGAGGGTCAGAGGGTTTTCGGTTGGAAAATATGACCCAGAGAGTGAGAGTATATGAAATATTCCAGGAAAATTTGTGACTAAACCAGCCGTGGAGATTGTAACATCAGAGACCATTCCTGTGGCGCTTATCACGAAGAGCTCTTCTACCTGAAGACTTTCTAAAATTCCATGCAAGCACTGAAGTATATCAGCCCCAGGTTCAACTTCTAGAACGTGAAGCATCGATGGAACAGGGGCTTTTTTTTCGGTATCTTCTTCGACTGTTTGGTGTTGGTCGCGCTCTTCCAAAGCAGGCTGAGTGCTAAGCGCAGCTTCAGAGTTGGCCATGGTAGCAGAGGAAGATGGTGAAGCCATTTACCACTAGGGATTCAACTGTGCAGGGAACAATAAAAAAATTACTCAGATGGAGATATACTACCGAAGTGATCAAAATAAGAGAGACTATCCTACTTAAACCCTAGGGTTCAAAAATAAACTCTGCTATAAAAACCTGCATGAAAATTTATGTAAACATTAGAATTAAAAATAAAATATATATACCTTAGCTGGTTGGTATATATACCTTAGCAGGTTGAAAGTTGGTGCTCCAATGAAAATATCCAGAGAATTTACTTTGATTCAGGAAAAAATTATCTTTATCAAGTTGCAGCACTAGTTCTGTTTTCAAAACCTTATTTTTGAAGATGGGTTCCCTCTCTTTTATAAGTTAAATAAACTAAATTTTATCGTTGTAATTTAGTGAGCCAGATGAAAGAATTAATAAAGATTATTTGACCTGGGACAAACCCATCCATCTTTACAACATCGTTTCTCTCTGTTTTCCAAGTCAAATATGGGTTAATATTAAAGAATCGAATAAGTTTAATTTTATAATCTTTTAGTTAAAAAATTAATAAAAAACAGTAAGTAATACTAAAAATTAATAAAAATTCTTATGTAAATATCAAATTTGACTAGGGCACATGCATCAAACCCATTTATATGGATTTTTTTTGGTATAAAAATTAATATTTTATTAAATTTAATTTACTTTGCATGTTTGAATTTGTCCATCATATTGAAAATATCAATAAAAATTCTAAAATATAAAAATAAAACTCTAAAATTATTAAAATATATATTTTAATGTCAAATAATAAAATAAGAAGTTGAGGTGAAATTTTGATTTGTGTTATTTAAAATGTTTTGACTTTGTATATGGGGTCAACACCTTGAAAAACACTTATGGCACTTCCATTGTATACTGGTTACCCACCACGATTGTGATTTCAATAAATTCCTAGAGGATTTTAGAGAATTTAGAGGAGAAAAACCCATAGATTTTTTTTTCAAAGAGTCTCACCAAAAACAACTCCAATAACTTAAATGTAAAATATCAAATATTGTATAACAGTAACTATGCATTTATTATTATTAACTGTATATATGGATTCAACACCCTGAAAACACTTCCATTGTATAGGGTTACCCATCAAACTTGTGATTCCAATAAATTCCTAAAGGATTTTAGAGAATTTAGAGTGGAAAAACCCACCGAAAACAACTTTCAAAAAGTCTCACTAAAAGCAACTCGAATAAATTACATGTAAAATATCAAATATTGTATAAAGGTAAGTATGAATTTATTATTATTAACACTATATATAGATTTAGCACCTAAAAAACCCCTAGGTCACTTCCATTGTATAGGGGTTACCCATCAAGCTTGTGATTTCAATAAACTTGTGAACCATTTTAGAGAATTTAGAGCTGAAAAACCCAAAGAAAAAACTTTCAAAAAGTCCCGCTAAAAACAACTCGAATAAATTAAATGTAAAATATCAAATATTGTATAAGGGTAAGTATGCATTTATTATTATTAACTTTATATATGGATTCAACACACTAAAAGCCCCTAGGGCACTTCCATTGTATAAGGGTTACCCATCACGGTTGTGATTTCAATAAATTCCTCTAGGATTTTAGAGAATTTAGAGTGGAAAACCAAGAGATTTGTTTTTCGAAAAGTCTCACTAAAAACAACTCCAATAAATTAAATGTAAAATATCAAATGTTGTATAACCTTAAGTATGCATTTATTATTATTAACTATATATATGGATTCAACACCCTGAAAAACCCAAGGGCACTTCCATTGTATAGGGGTTATCCATCAAACTTGTGATTCCAATAAATTCTTGATGGATTTTAGAGAATTTAGAGTGGAAAAACCCACCAAAAAGACTTTCAAAAAGTCTCACTAAAAGCAACTCGAATAAATTACATGTAAAATATCAAATATTGTACAAGGGTAAGTATGCATTTATTATTATTAACTGTATATATGGATTCAACACCCTAAAAACCCCTAGGTCACTTCCACTGTATAGGGGTTACCCATCAAGATTGTGATTTTGATAAACTCGTGAAGGATTTTAGAGAATTTAGAGGAGAAAAACCCAACGAAAAAACTTTCAAAAAGTCTCACTAAAAACAACTCGAATAAATTAAATGTAAAATATCAAATATTGTATAAGGGTAAGTATGCATTTATTATTATTAAATGTATATATGGATTCAACACACAAAAAAGCCCTAGGGAACTTCCATTGTATAAGGGTTACCCATCAAGCTTGTGATTTCAATAAATTCTTAAGGGGTTTTAGAGATTAGAGTGGAAAAACCCACCGAAAAAACTTTCAAAAAGTCTCACTAAAAACAACTTGAATAAATTAAATGTAAAATATCAAATATTGTACAACTGTAAGTATACATTATTTAATTATTATTAATGGTAATAATTTGATATTTCATATTCATTTTTACTGCCTTGTTATGCATCATAATTGACTATTTCTAGCAGCCAATATGCATTTTTTTAATGTGATGGTATATATTTACAATTGGATTAATAATAATATTAATTTTATGAGGTATATTAAAGTTTGAGTGAGTGAAGGTGGGTATGTATTACTACACAATATTGAATGTTACATGAGGGTGGATAAGGATCTTTTAATAAATAATAATAATAATAATAATAATAAATATAAGGTGCATATTTACCTTCATCCATGATATTATGCAACATTTACTATTTTTTGAGGTTATTAATAATAACAAATATATGGTGAATATTTACCTTCACCCATGCTACTATGCAACATTTAATATTTCTTAAGAGTGCATACGACCATTATATTATCATTAAATGCATGGATATTCATTAGAAGTAGTTTTTAAATGCAATTTTTTTGGAGTTTGTGAATTTCATGTCCGAAGAAAAAATTTGTGGCCAAATCTTGATTTGTGTTTTTAAAAATAGTTTTTTTTATTACATATTTGGATTGAACACCCTAAAAAACTCTTGGGGCACTTGGATTATGAAGAGTTCACCTGTAAAACTTTTGAGTCTATTCATTATGGAATTAAAATATCAAAAACTATAAAGTGGACATAATAATTGATGTGAACTTCAAATGTGTGTTTTTTTTTGTTGGGCTATTGAACCTAGTATGAAAGAGATCTTGTAATGTCTTGTTATGTTATCTAAACATTTTGACTCCTTAAAATTACAAAAAAAAAAATAAAAAAATTCATAATTATTAATTTAAAATATTGGTTTGAATATTTCTAATTACATAAAAAAATTAATTATTAATAATTAAACTAGCTTAGATCCATCTTAACCCCATTGAGAGGATCATTTTTTGCAATAAAAAAAGAGGTTTACACTTTCAATAGAATTTTTGATCATTGTCTTCTGATCTAGAGTTAAAATGGATCTAGGTTTTATTTTAATTTTGAATTTGTTATCAATGAATTCATGGGGATGTGCTCTAGATCTAAGTATGGAGAGATATCGTTAAGTAGTAGCGTGTAACAAAAATATAACATAAAATTATATTAAAAAATAAATAAATTGATTTTAAACATACATGAAGGATCAAAATTTCTTAATGTGTATTACTTCTAAGTCCATCCAAAACCCCCACCTCTCGCTCAAGTGAGGCTGACATAAGGACGCTCAGTCTTGTCTCAACCATTGGGGGATAAAGGAGGAGATCATTTTGGAGAATAAGGATAATATTAAAAATACAATTACTTCTAAATTTAAGGATAAGTTATGGGATGATAAGAAGTTAGATGGAAAAAGAAACATAAGGTATTATAATGAGGTGATTAACCCCACTCTTGCTAACTAGAATTGTCTTTCTATCTTGACTAGTGTTAAGAAAAAAATGAACATTGTGAAGATAAGAACTAATTCTCATGAGCTTTGATGTGAAACTTGACGTTGGTCTATTCCTAAAACACCTTGGGACAAAATAATTTGTCACCTTTAAGATACTAAGAGGGTTGAATATGAAAAACACTTTCTCTTGGATTTCCCGACTTTTACTCACATTTGTTCTCATTTCAAAAACATTTTCCCCACTTCCAACCTTCTTGACTTGTTAAGTCAACAAAACTATGGTTGAAGGTGAAAAACACTTTCTCTTGAATTTCTTGACTTTTATTCACATCCGTTCTCATTTACAACACATTTTCCCCACTTACCTTCTTGACTTGTTAAGTCAACAAAACTATAGTGATCTAGGAATGCTTCTTTCTCTTCTTTTTGATCATAGAAATAACGTATTAAAGAGTCACAATTAATTTCTTTTACTTTCTTGAGGTCCGATAGACCATATTGATCTTAGTTGACATTAATCATCATCATCATTATTAGTATAAAAAATAATACATTTCATGAAATTAAATAATAAAAAAACTATATATTTAGAATTTGATCCCTATAATTACTTTATTATTAAATAATAAAAAGAATATATATTTAGAATTTATCTATTTGGTTATATATAAAATATAAAATATGATTCATAATTTCTAGAAAATATGATTCATAATTTAATTTAATTTATAGTTTTTAAATTTTTAATTTATATGGTTTTTAAACTTATTTTGCAGCATAAAAGTAGAGACATATATACCATACACAACAACAAAAGATAGAAAAATGATAAAGGAGTTCACCCCTCTTGAGCTACATCTCCTAGTCCAGCTTCCAATGTTGGGCCTCTTTCATTAAGTTCTCAAATATGTGATTTCATGGATTTACAATGCTCAAGATGTAAAAATAATGTCTCCAATGGCTCTAAAACACTAAAAGAATTGAAGCTAGGTTCTTGTTGGGCTCAATTTGGGAAAAAAATGAGAAAGTTGTGCTTTAGAGAAGTTTCGTTGTTAACTCCTCTACAAACTGGACTCCCTTGCTAACTGTTATGATAAATACACCTTTCCAAGAACCATTCAGCGACATTTTTTCCCAGCACCAATGAGATTCTCGTCGTTTCGGGTGCAACTTGTCAATCTCTTTAAATGTACAATGAGCCATATGGTAGAAAAACTATGCCACATGGGGCAATGCGCCGAGGGGTTGGGGATAACCACCCACCCTCATCGGCATAGCCCCTGAATCCTAATCCAGAGTTCCATTGTTGTCACAAAACCTCGGGTTGGCCCCTGAATACCACGCCTGACGATTTAGCATCGCTCATGGTTTCGACACTACTCATAAGTCCTAGGCTAGGGCTAACCCTTAGCCCACCTCTACATCGAGCTCCTTTCCAATGATGGTGGTCCTGTGGTATACCCTAGGACCTTGTCTTGCGGCTTTACCCCAAGCCCCTTGGTGTGAGCGCTAATCTACACTTCTGCTGTAGTTGTGTGCCCGATGTCATGACCTTGCTCCAGGATTAAGCCCTGAGACCTCAACTCCTTTGCATATGGTTCTATGGGTGTGAAATGACTAGGGGCTAGGGGCTTAGCCCTAGCCCCATTCCCCAATGGATCAACATCGAAACTTTAAATAACAATTGAGGACTATAGTGGTTAAGTCCCATTGGCAGTGCATTGGTAGAGTGCTACGTTGATTGGGAAGTGGTCTTGCATTCAAGCCCTGTGGAGGCTAGTTCGACCTTTAACAAAATTTTAGTCAATCTTGGGGTGCCATGTGGCAGCCTGTGATTGGGCCCGTGGCATCCTTTCATAGGTCCAAAATATACCACAGCAAATCAAATTTCAACAATTCTCAACCAATCACGTATAGCCACTTGGAAGCCTACCATTAGCCCAAAGTACATAGTCAACCTACATAGTCAGCCTATTAAGTCATCGTAGAGACTGCCCAGTCATCAGCCTTGCACTTCAACCTGTAAAAAAATTAGTTGTTTATGAAAATGATTAGAATGCGATATTCGGAGCATACAATATCAATTTTGAGAAATTCAAGTTGCATTGCATTCAGGGCGACGAGGTATACATTTTGGCACTAATTTCGAGTAATTTAGAACACTTTCATTTTTGAGAACTTTACTGACCCCCTGGATCGCTCCTCCCCACTAGAACCTTTTGGAACATCAAAAGACTATTTCAGTCAATAGATAGATGAGGGTAAAGTTCCCTCACCCTTCCAATCTCAATCTGATCTGAAAATGGGGCTCTTAGGCTTTTGTCTAACTTACAAGAACCTCTACCACTTCCAAAGCTTTATTTTTTCCCATGTCTTATTGATTAACCAATGCGGAATTGAGAATATGCCTGAAAATATAGTGTATGCTTATGCTTGTTTTAAACTGGTTATATGCTTTAAAAATATGTTGTTTTAACTGATAGGTAAATGTACTTAAACATATATATGAATGCATGTAATAGTGAATAAGGCAGCAGAGACAATGCAACAATAAAGCAGACACATGAACAACAATATTAATTTGGAGTTCACCCACAACTCTTGGGCTACATCTCCATGAGCTCTAAAACCATAGCTTAAATCCCGCTGCATAATAATAACCCTAAAATTGATTTAGTGAATAACTCTATTCATTGAGGTGCGATCTATTTGTCAATTAATCTTGCTAACGAGTATTGCACAAAGCTATGGTACCCCAATTCCAATGGTTAGAAAAAACAAGAAAAGTTAATTCATATTTAAACTTATAAATAAAAATAATAACATATTTTATAGGTTGTACCATTTTTTTAATTTATATATTTTTATTGAGTAAATAGTTTATATGTATATTTTTTATAAATGGAAAAGTGAATAATGATAATAATTGAGTTGGAAGTCAATCTACAATTCAATATATGGGAGATGTGTAGGTGTAACATAAGAAAATATGTAAATATTTTCTTATTTTTGTAAAGTTAAAGAAGTCAATAGTGGAAGAGCCAAAGGGAGGGAAACATCAATATATACCATAAAAAAAATCCATGAAACTAGACCAATACATACATACTTAGATTTCTTACTCTCGACATAAACAATCAAGACATAATTATCAATAAGTAACACGAAAAACCATTGGCCACGTCGAGATCCCTAACCTTAGGCTACACTTTGTTGTCGCCCAAAGAATGAGAGAATATTGATCAAATACCAAACTAAGAGCGTCCACAATGTACACAAAAAAGCACTAAAAACATGCACCAGAGTCAACCTCACTTGCCCCAATCTTTGTATTTCGTTCGAGACCATAATCCTAAAACCCACTACTGCTACTACCACAAAACTTGTCATCATCATCCATAAAGACCCATAGGAATCATACCACCTTTTTTCCGTGCTACTCATCCTTAGAGGAGGAGGTGTTGGAGCCCGGAAGATCAATTTGTTCCCCACCCTGAAAGGAATGTGAATTTCCACATGCATTTATAAATATTTTTACATATCTCCTCAATATGTTGAATTTATATTAATATGTTTAATTTATATGATGTAAATGATTTGTAAACATTTACATGTAGGCTCAATTAAATAATAATAAAGGTTAAGAGCAACATAGAGCCCAATATGGGGAAGATGTTGTAGTGCTCCTAAAAAGTAATAAAAATAATAAAATTCATTTGTTATATTGTACCTTTGTTTTTATTAACAAAATTATGAATAAATTTTTAAATAATAGAAAATCATAATATAGATATTAGATTAAAACATATAACATATAAGTAGTAACTATAAGTTAAGATCAGTTATAGCTTATAAATGAAAATAATGATTTAGTAACCATATTTAAATTTAATTAATAAGCACATAAAAACTCTAATACTTACAATAAAGTGGCAATATAACAATATTTTAAATCATGGATATTCATGCCCACTTTACCATAGATATTATTAAATTGTAAATATGCTTTGTTACAATACATGGCCAATCAATACCACATGCCAAAAAACCATCTTTCATTTCACAATCAAAATATTTTATAAC
>APFE030710941.1:46298-103638 GCA_000404065.3 Pinus taeda | reverse complement strand
GAAATGCGGAAATGGAGCTGTGAGGAGACAGGGATTTGATTTGCAGCAGAGTGAGAGGAGCTCTAAATATTTTCCAGAAATCTTGACAAAATTTTTAACTCGCTCTCCTTCATATTTCTTGAAACCCTCATAAAAAAAAATTTAGACCTGAAAATGAATGATTTTAAAACCCTTGGAATGCAAGATTGCTGGTTGATATTTTTGGAAAGCAATATTAAATGAAACCCCAACAAACAGATAGCTTGGAGAATCTCAAATTTCTTCAGCAAAAAACCTGCAAGAACTGATCCTGAGGCTAGATCTTACCCTCCAGGGCCTAGATCTGGCTTCAAACAAAAATTTCTCCTCAGATTTGTAACCTGCAACTTGTAATGGCAAAACAGAACACCCAAAGATAATATGTGCAAGAAACGAAATTGAAAACCCTAACTAAATACTTACAATATTCACAAACTGCAGAGTTTAAAATAGCTAGATTTCTCGTTATGCCACAAATATTTTCAGAATTTAAATTTTAATGTGAGATACTTTAGAAAACCCTTTATGCATTCATTAAAAAAAATTCAGATGATAAGCCCGGGATTAAAAACTAGCTAGGCTCTTTCAGAAAACACAATCCGGGAGTTGGCTGGTTTAGCCGATAACTTCCCCTAACGCCTAGTAAACTCAAAACTTAAGATTTCCTGCACAGCTTAAAATCAACCATTAACATAGAGGGAGAAAACAATAATGAAATCCAGATCAAATGGAGATGCCTGCCATTATATCTCAGAATCTAAACTATCGTTCAGACCCCAGAGATCAGACAAGATACCTGCACCTGAATCAATCTTCATCAAGCTATTATCAATGACGGAAATAAGAGTATGTAGAAAAATAAAACAATCTTACAGCTTTTCCAGAAGAGTAACACCAGCAAGATTTTGAACCCTAAAGTCTTTCTTTATTGCACCAAAAATGACTACAAGAGAGCTTCTTTAGCACCAGACTCGGATCAAATCTGATCTCAAATGACCCTTAGCACCCTATTTAAAGGAAAAACTCCCAACAACTAGTTCGAGTGATCCATGTCAAACTAATCTCGATCGTCGATGAGGATCAAGATTTCTTTTATTCTCATCGATCGAATTTTTTAAATGCATTTTAATATATTAAAAAATTAAAATTCTGCATTTATTTACTCAAAAATTTGACTTATATATTTTTATTTTAATATATTTAATTATTTTTAAAAATTTTATTTATTTATTTAGTTATTTTAAAAAAAAATTATTTTACTATTAATTTTAATCTTTTTTTATTTTTTTTAATTAATTATTTTTGTAATTTTTATTTGTATCCTCGAACTTAGCCTTTGGAAAAATCACATAGGACCTTATACTTAGACTTAGTGATGCCGTGGTCAAAACAATCTCGATCGTCGATGAGGATCAAGATTTCTTTTAATCTCATCGATCGAGATTTTTTCAAATGCATTTTAATATATTAAAAAAGATAAAAATCTGCATTTATTACTAAAAAATTTGCACTTATTATATTTTATATTTTTTAATTATTATGTATTTTTTTAAAAATTTTATTTTATTTATTTAATTATTTTAAAAATTTAATTTTATTATTATTTTATCTATTTTATACTTATTCTTTATTAATTTTTTATTTTTGGATCCTCGAACTTAGCCTTTGGAAAAATCAGAGAGGACCTAGGACTTAGGACTTATGAGGGGATTAAAACATTTTCTAACCCTCAAGACACTTTACATCATGACTTTTACAGTTTTACATCTCAAAGGGGAAAACCCATTTGACATAGACCCTCATAGACCACTCAACTCTGCGACCAAATATAATCTAGCAGATCAAGACACTAGGATTCCTCTAAGATTCTATTGACAAAATTCATTCCGGCTTTGGGGTTAGGCTGAAGGAAAACTCTGTCGATCATGGATCGGTGAGACAAAAAACCTTCCGGAATGTAGATTATCACTAGAAAATTTATGTCCACCTAGGCAATTTACATACATGACTCATCTCTGTTAAGATTATTTACAATTCACACATGCAGACTGGGTTTACAACATAAATTGATCAAGTCGACGATGACTGTCGAATGGCACAGACACATTAATCAAGCGCCATCCCTTTTGAGAAGAAAAGGGATTGTACTGCTATGGGAAGTTGACACGTAGTGGTCAACATCTGGCTCCACTTGGGGACACACTGCTGCACTGCAGGAATGTGAGAATCCAGAATCTACATCCATGCAACACACAACAAAATATAAGTAGCGTCCGTTAAAAAAAAATCATCATATAACATTAAGCACATGAAAGATATAAGCTCTTCATTTATTAACTATCTAGAAAAACAAATCTAATCGTGAAACAGAAATGAAAAAGATGAAAAAACAAGGAATAAGGTTAGAAATACAGTGGATGCCCCATGGCATCAGATGTGTTCAATATAGTGTATATTGAGCATTTGCCTGCTTTCAGGGAAATTTGTCGGCTGCTTGTCAGATGTACCATGTCCAATTTTGCATATGGTAGGACTTTTTCCTATCCGAAAATCAAGCTGCTCGCGGCCGTCTGATGCATCAAATCTTCTTCTCGTTCTCTTTCTTTTGTGCTTTTTCTTCCTGGCAGGCTGTATCATTGATGATGTTGAACTTTTTGCTTTAAAGCTCTCAGATGAAGTATGTAAGATATGTGTGACACGTCTTTCTTCATTTTGCATCTGCCTTGCCAAGGATGATGGATCAATCTCACAGGTGCCATGAGTTATAACTTGATCTTTTATGACTGGTGGATGAATCTGATTATTAATTTTTCTTTTATCCAGGTCACCTTTAATTATCCACTTTTCAATGGAACAAAGGACCTCATAATAAGATGGAGCTTGTTGCAATGGATAAGGAGGCTCTTTATTTATTGACGTTCCCTGGTTTCTTTCATCCTCTGACCATTGTTGAATTTTCTGAACCTGTATTTTAATGGCATCTATCTTGACTAGAGTGTTCAACCTTCATAGCACTGATTTCCCTGGCATGGTTTTCTTCCATATCTTTTATTACTTTATCGTTCTTTTCCTTTATGGTCATCAAGCAATACTGCATAGAGTTTATCTCTTCCTTATGATTTGCTTGCATGGCAGCCAACTGATTATTATGATTGAACGTCGTGATAGTCATTTCTTCATCCATAGTTAATAACTTGTTTTGCATAGAATTAATTTCCCTATCATGATTAGCTTTCATGGTCGTCATTTTTTCCTCTAAGCTTGATAACTTGCTTTGCATAAAACTAATTCTTGTGTCATGATTAATCTTCATGGCCTCAATTTCCTTAGCATGTGGATTTTGCATGATCTCCATCTCCCTATTACGTTTTTCCAGGTGGGTGCATAAAGTTCTCACATCATTGGCGTAATTAGTTTGATTGATCTCCATATTTTTTACCAACAACATTAGTTCTTGTATAATTTTCTTTTGATCTTCCTTTTCATTGTCATTTGTCCCTGCTTTTCCACTATCATGGATTTGATCTGCAATGGCACAAGTGGATGGCACATTCTGATATGAAGAATTGTCTTGGAATCTTTCACGACAGTTGGACCTTTTAATAGATATTTTTCATTCTGTTGCCACAATTTTAGGGGCACAAGGCGAGCTATCTGGAATAACCATATCTATCTTTAAAAGCATTGACAATGTCTTGTAAAGAAGTGAAAGAACTTCTTCAGGACAATTATTAACCAATTCAAAGCATCACCCTCTAAAGAAAGGACAAAAAGACGCATTTTGACATCTTCATGATTATACTGAGGGGGTCTACAATATATGATCATTATACGAGTAAACAAGCCTAGATGCCTTTTTACCACGATTGAATTACCACTTGAGAACAAAGGTAATTTAGAAATGGCCACTTCCGGAATATCATGGAGATCATCAATAAAATGACATGGTTTAAAGAATAATCCATGATGAATAACGAGGGACCAAATGGATGATAGAAAGAGATCTCTGCTCAAGAAAATCAAGAGATCAAAGAAGTGGAGTCGCCACTTGAACAATGAATCTAATTCTAGGATCCAAAAGAAAGCAACAAACGGATATGAGGGAGGCTTCTTGTCTGGGAAAAATAAAAGAAAAGAAATGGAGTCGCCACCCATACAAGAAACGAACTAAAGAGTAGTTGCTGATCTGACGAAAGGAAAGGCAATGAAAAGATCCAAATGATGCCCAAAAATGTTGATTCTGCTAGGTCAAATCAGATATGAGAAAGATGAAAGAATGATGAGAAATGAGAAGATGAATATCGCTGAAATGCTAGGGACAAAAAAACTCTATCCCTGGCAACTGCGCCAAAAATTTTTGGCGTTGCCGGGTCAGATGAAAAGGAAAAAAATGAGAAGGATGATTGTCGTTGAAACGCCGAAAATAAACTGTCCCCAACAACGTCGCCAAAAAATGTTGTCGCACAGATTGTCACGACAACGCTCAGTCCGAGGGCTGTCACCTTGATCCCCGATCTCTCTGTTTAAGCCTGTCTCTCGCGGCTAAGGGGGGTAGACCCTATGGGATAGTGGATGACCAACTGGGGACCAGTTGGGTTGGGAGACACAAAAGGAAGCAAGTACTTAATTGATTTTATTAAGTTAATGGACCAGTGCCTTATGGAGTTAATGATTAAATGTTGCGGAAATATGAACCATGTAAAACAAACATTTATCATCAAATAACCCAAGCAATGCAAGATATCCAGTAAATTCGCAATGCTTTAACGATGATCCATCAATTAAACTTCAAGAAAAATTAAATGCTTTAAATGATCATAAAATTTAAACGCTGACCAGTTATCACTTTCATATAGCTAACTTCAAAATAAACATTAAGTGCGTTTAGCTATAGAAAAATGGACTGAATTTTCAAATTTTTTTATTAAGCTTTTTCAAAATATTTTTTAATTTTTAAATATTTTTATTTTTTAATTTTTGTTTTGTTTGCAGGTGCTGGAGTAGCATGGAAGGAATCCGCAAGAAGTAATGCTGAAGAGAAATGCGGAAATGGAGCTGTGAGGAGACATGGATTTGATTTGCAGCTGAGTGAGAGGAGCTCTAAATATTTTCCAGAAATCTTGACAAAATTTTTAACTCGCTCTCCTTCAGATTTCTTGAAACCCTCATAAAAAAAATAATTTAGATCTGAAAATGAATGATTTTAAAACCCTTGGAATGCAAGATTGCTGGTTGATATTTTTGGAAAGCAATTTTAAATGAAACCCTAGCAAACAGATAGCTTGGAGAATCTCGAATTTCTTCAGCAAAAAACCTGCAAGAACTTTTCCTGAGGCCAGATCTTACCCTCCAG
This sequence comes from Pinus taeda, assembly GCA_000404065.3. Taxonomy (NCBI): domain Eukaryota; kingdom Viridiplantae; phylum Streptophyta; class Pinopsida; order Pinales; family Pinaceae; genus Pinus; species Pinus taeda. The sequence continues at coordinate 98,267 of APFE030710941.1, read as the reverse complement.
GGCCTAGATCTGGCTTCAAACAAAAATTTCTCCTCAAACCTGTAACCTGCAACCTGTAATGGCAAAACAGAACACCCAAAGATAATATGTGCAAGAAATGAAACTGAAAACCCTAACTAAATAATTACAATATGCACAAACTGCTGACTCTAAAATAGCCAGATTTCTCGTTATGCCACATAAATATTTTTAGAATTTAAATTTTAATGTGAGATACTTTAGAAAAGCCTTCATGCATTCATTAAAAAAAATTCAGATGATAAGCCCGAGATTAAAAACTAGTTGGGTTCTTTCAGAAAACACAATCCGGGAGTTGGCTGGTTCAACGGAGAACTTCCCCAAATGCCCAATAAACTCAAAACTTAAGATTTCCTGCACAGCTTAAAATCAACCATTAACATAGAGGGAGAAAACAACAATGAAATCCAGATCAAATGGAGATACCTGCCATTATATTTCAGAATCTAAACTATCGTTCAAACCCAGAGATTAGGCAAGATACCTGTGCTTGAATCAATCTTCATCAAGCTATTATCAATGATTGAAAATAAGATTATGCAGAAAAATAAAACAATCTTACAGCATTTCCAGAAGAGTAACGCCAACAAGATTTTTAACCACAAAGTCTTTCTTTATTGCACCAAAAATGACTACAAGAGAGCTTATTTAGCACCAGACTCTCGGATCAAATCTGATCTCAAATGACCCCTAGCACTCTATTTAAAGGAAAAATTGCCAACATCTAGTTCGAGTGATCCATGTCAAACTAATCTCGACCGTTGATGAGGATCAAGATTTCTTTTAATCTCATCGATCGAATTTTTTAAATGCATTTTAATATATTAAAAAATTGAAATTCTGCATTTATTTACTCAAAAATTTGACTTATTATTATTTTATTATTTTTTTTAAATTTTAATTTATTATTTTTATTAATTTTTAAAAATTTAATTTAATTATTATTTTTATCTATTTTTTTAATTAATTTATTTTTTAATTTTTTATTTTTTGGATCCTCAAACTTAGCCTTTAAAAAATCACATAGGACCACTAGGATTAGACTATGAAGGGATTAAAAACATTTTCTAACCTTCAAGACACTTTACATCATGACTTTTACAATTTTACATCTCAAAGGGGAAAACCCATTTGACATAGACCCTCATAGACCACCCAGTTCTGTGACCAAATATAATCTAGCAGATCAGCACACTAGGATTCCTCTAAGATTCTAATGACAAAATTCATTCTGGCTTTGGGGTTAGGCTGAAGGAAAACTCTGTTAATCATGGATCGGTGAGACAAAAAACTTTCCGGAATGTAGATTATCACTAGAAAATTAGGTCCACCTAGGCAATTTACATACATGACTCAACTTTGTTAAGATTATTTATAGTTCACACATGCAGACTGGGTTTACAACATAATTTGATCAAGTCGACGATGACTGTCGAATGGCACGAACATATCAATCAAGTGCCATCCCTTTTGCGAAGAAAAGGGGGTGTACGGATATGGGAAGTTGACACGTAGTGGTCAACACTGCCTTGCAAGGATGGAATCTACATCAGATGGATGTCAAGACTGCTTACATGGTTCAATTAAGGAAGAAGTCTATGTAGAACAACCCGAGAGGTTTGAAGTTCAAGATCGTTAGACACATGTATGCAGGTTGAAGAAAGCCCTCTATGGGTTGAAGCAAGCTCCCTGAGCTTGGTATGAGAGGATCGACAACTATCTAATGAAGCTGGGATTTACAAGAAGTGGCGCTGATTTGAACCTTTCTTTTAAGGTTTCTCACTTTAGATTTTTTGGTTGCCTCGTATATTTTCATGTGCCGAAAGAAAAAGAAGCAAATTGGATGCTTCTGGGAAGAAAGGAACATTTGTGGGCTATAGTGAGACTTCTGAGGCATATAGAATCTATGTGCCTAGTCAAAGAGAAGTGGAGATAAGTCATGATGTCACCTTCGATGAGGATGTTGCCCTTGGGAAGATTAGTAACCTTCCTATTCCAAGAAAGGACAAAGAAGTAGATTCAGGAAATCAAGGAGAACCGCAAGATGAGCCGGTGCTCGATGCTGAAGGACCATTGTATCCCATTGATCCACCTCTTCATGAGCCCTCCTCCTAAAAAAGGAGACCCTCATGGCTTGGGGAAATTCTCGAAGATGCCGAGAGACATGTTGCACCTAAGGGGACATTTTGTGAAAGTAAGAAGTTGAATAGGTACCAAGGGTACTTAACTGCAATGAGGACCATTGTTCAATCTGAGCCTTGCACATTCGACGAAGTTGTAAAGCACCAAGTTTGGAAGGATCCTATGAACAAAGAGTATGAATCAATTATGAAGAATGATGTTTGGGATGTGGTCCCTAGACCCAAGGACAAATCCGTTGTCACCTCGAAATGGCTTTACAAGATCAAGCATGGAGCTGATGGAAGTGCTGAAAAATTCAAGGCTAGATTTGTTGCTCAAGGCTTCTCTCAAAAGGAAGGTGTGGACTACGATGAGATATTTGCACCTGTTACCTGATGTACCAACATCCATTCTATTATAGCCCTTGTTGCCTCGCAAGGATGGAATCTACATCAGATGGATGTCAAGACTACTTACATGGTTCAATTAAGGAAGAAGTCTATGTAGAACAACCCGGGGGGTTCGAAGTCCAAGATCGTTAGACACATGTATGCAGGTTGAAGAAAGCCCTCTATGGGCTGAAGCAAGCTCCCTGAGCTTGGTATGAGAGGATCGACAACTATCTAATGAAGCTGGGATTTACAAGAAGTGAAGCTAATCTGAATCTTTATTTTAAGGTTGAGAATGATAGACCTCTCATCTTGGTACTTTATGTAGACGATCTCTTTCTGATAGGTGCAAACCCTCTTAATCATCAATGTAAGAGGGAGTTGGCTTCAGAATTCGAGATGAAGGACCTAGGACTACTGCATTACTTCCTGGGGTTGGAGGTCTGGCAAAAGCCAGGTGTGATTTTCCTTTCTCAAGGAAAATACATTGCGAAGTTAGTTGAAACATTTGAGATGGTGGACTGCAAGTTCGCGACTACTCCGATGGAACTTAACTTCAAGAAGTTATGCGGAAGTGCTGCTGGGCTCGATTTGGGAAATCCTTTTGAGTATCGACAACTCATGGGGGCCCTGATGTTCTTAGTGAACTCCTGTTTGGACATATGTTTTGTAGTGAACACATAGAGTCAGTTTATGGTTGAGCCTCATCACATACATTTGGTTGCTGCCAAGAATCTATTGAGATATCTCCAGGGCACAATCACTTATGGACTCAGATACACTACCGGGAATGTGAGGCTCCATGGTTATTCTGATGCTGATCGGGCTGGCAGTGTGGTAGATCGCAAAAGCACATTTGGATGTTGCTTCTCTCTAGGTTCTGCTTCAATATCCTGGATGAGCAGGAAGCAGAAGTCGGTTGCTTTGTGCACCGCTGAGGCTGAATACATTGCTGCTAGTATGGCCTCCTGTGAAGTTGTTTGTTTGAGGAAGCTCTTTAGTGAGCTGTTTGGGCATGTGCTAGAGACCACCGTGATCTATTGCGACAACCAAAGTGGGATTCGTCTTTCTGAGAATCCTGTGTTTCTTGACTGCTCCAAGCATATTGATATCATGTACCACTTTATTCGGGATATGGTACAAAGGGGAGCAATAAGGCTCTGTTATATTGGTACTGATGATCAGCTCACAGATATTCTTACAAAGACCCTGAGGAAGTCCAAATTCTTAACCTTCTGTGAACGACTAGATGGATGTTGAGCTCTGGGAGCTCCAGGGGGCTTGGGGTACTTTAAGCGATGAGTGACCATAGGGTGTGTGGTTCACCTTGCCCTAGTGGTGCGTTGTGTATTGGGTGAGTGGCTCATCTTCCCCTGTGATACCCCATGTTGATATTTGCATAGGATGGGTGGTTCACCTTCTCTTATGGCATATGAGCAGGATGAGTTCATCTTCCCCTGCCGACACAACCTACCCATGGGAAGTACCTCTCATCTGGCCAATGAGTAGGGAAAAGAGGATAGGGACCATAGTACTACTAGTGACGCATCGTGTACTACCGTACTCCCTATGCTAGGATGTTTGATATTGATCTCTGATCATTGGAGACTGACTTCGTGTCAATGAAGAGTGGTATGATGCACTCTCGATTATTGGAGATTGACTTTGGGTCAGTGGAGAATGGTATGATACATTCTTGATCATTTCTTCTTCATTATTTCTTCATGGTTCAACGGAGTAGAGCAGAGATGACAGCGATGGTATAGATTGTGAGACGGTTTGGCAGGGGAAGTTCTGCTTAGTTGAGAGGGAGTGTTAAATTTGGCAACTAGGGCCAAACTTCACCTTGGATAACTCATATGAGGCAACTTATATTTTTATTGGATTCCTCTTTCCGAGAGGTGTAGTATTTCATTCTAACATGTACAAATGGAATTATGAATTTATTTCTATTATGGACAAATTGTCAAGGTCAGCCAGCCATCTAATTTAGACCCTCAAGCCCACAACATTGCATATAAATAGGAGCCTCCTCATTTAGACCAGTGTGGAAAAAGTCTGCAAAAAATCGGGATTAAATCCTAAAATTGCGATTTTTTCAACAAAACAATTTAATCCTCCGATTTTTTTTTTCAGACTTATTCAGAAACGAAAAAATCACTATTTTTTCGTTATATGCCCAATTTTATCGGTAGTTGACCGAAAATGTCGGCCATCTCTGCTGAATGTGGGGGATATGACAATTGTGTTTAAGGGCTATCATATAGTGATTTTATAATCTAAATTACTATGAGTAGTCACTGTTGTTAGAGTTGTTATACAATGAATTTGACGAGGCAAATTTGCTGTGAGGAGGCTGTACAATAAGGGTTTTGGACAACTAGTATTCAATGTCTTGGAAGGGCCAAACCGTTGTGAGTTGATGATATACTTTGATGCTGATTGTACAGTGATTTGGTGGTCAAATCCACTTGAGAAGTAGATCTGGTTAGGGCTGAGTATATTGTGTATTTTGGAGCAGCAAATACTCAGATTGCAATTGATGGGAAATGAGGCAAATGACCTGCAAGTGTCAAGGACAAAAAATGCAGAAAGGGTTGATCTAGATGTGCTACTTCAACAAGTAAGCTATATGTTTGTTCTTGTCTATTTCTCATTGGTTACATCGCAGATTTGATGTTGCAGACTACAAGCCCTAATGGACTGTGGATACTCTAGATGTTAAAAGAAATAAAAATAAATGAATTTTTTGTGTGTTTTTTTTTTTTTTTAAATTTTGCCGACTTTTTCAAAAAACGCCCGACTTTAACGAGTTTTTCAACTTTTGGACCCTTGCCAATTTAATCCCGACTTCGAATTTTTCCACATTGATTTAGACACTTCACTTGACTCACATATCTCTCTCTCCTTTCATGATTGGGTACGGATTTCTGAGGCAGTTCTCCACACATGCGAAGGACAGTGCTTTTCTATTCCTGTGTTGACCGAAGTTGCAAGAAGGGTTTTGACCAGCGTTGAACAATAGTGTTGACTTGTTTGACTGTCTTTTTGTGAGGGATATCTCTGTTTGGGCAGGTTGCATTTATTGGCACAGAAATCGAGGCTGATCGTACTGTTTGACCAACGTTGACTGCAGAAGGGTTTGACTGCAACATTGACTTTTGTTGACCAGGTTGGACTGAATATTTTCGGACTAAATTTGGGCTGATTTGATTTGCTGTTGGAGGCTGAGTTGACCGAGTTTGACTGAGCTGTTTTGGAGGTCAAAATCTGCCCTGTTGACCAGTGTTGACTTTCTGGTTAGGGCTTTCTGTGGCTGCTGTTTGGCTGGACAAAATTCACTTTGATTGGGCAAGTGAATATTGCATATTGTACTCTCTCAAGCAAGCAATTTGGCAGATGTGGATTGCTTGAGGTCAAGCAATTTCAAGGCGGGAACATTTTTAATGTCTCCATTTTTGGGTCCCCTTATGATGTGGTTAGTGTGGTTTTCTAGGGTTTGTGATAGCTAGGTCACAAGAGCGCGATTGCATCATCAATGGGCGCAAAGGGTTTTCGAGGAGTTTTATGGGGTTCAACGGGGTTTGCTTGTGATATTTCATCATCAGGGTCAGTTCCACACAATTCATTCTTGATTCTGTTGCATTCCGATGATGCCTGTAAAACAAGGTTATTATTAAGTATATTTTAATTAAATACGTAAAGGTGTCATTTGGAGCAGATTATTTGGAGAAACACCTTAGTGTAGTAGCTCGTTGGAACCGGGATGAAGAGATCTATAAGATGGGATGATGAAAAATAGCTTTCAGCAGCTGGAGAAATCATAGAGAAGGATTGATCATTTTCTGGGATTAAAAGTGACTTAGATAAAATAAAAGGGAGGAGCTTCTAGAACAAAAATAAAATTGCTTCTAGAATGTTGGAGGGAGATCCATCATGTCTTTAAAAGAGGAGAGAGCAAGCCATTGGGGACATCTTGGATTGGAGTATTTTCTTGGAGAGTTTGAAAACTTGGTTTTGGGTTTGGAGAGCCTAGGACAAAAGCCCTTGGGTTTCTTGGTGTGTTGGACAAAATCCCAACTCACTATTGTGGAGATTTCATTCAGAAATCTCATAGAGTTTCATTGGCATCAGTTGGTGAGAAAATCTATGGATTGGATGGGGATAACCTGAATCTCCAACTTGGACTTCATTTCCAGTTTCAGTTTTGGGAGGCCAGGATCAGTGTTGCAGCAGTGATTTGGAGGCTGTATTGTTTATTTTGGAGTGGATTTTCAGCTATTGACAGCCATTCAAATATTTTCTGGTATTTGTAATAGGTTTTCAAAACCATATTTTAATATAATAAGACTGAATCTTGCTGAGTTTTCTCATGTTGCAGCATTTCTGGGTTTATATTGCAAATCTAACTAAATTGTTGGCCATATATATCATGTGAGTTGTGCAAATTTTATGGTGTATTTTGGAATGAAAATGCATGGTATAATTTTTCTGAAGCAATTGCCTGATTAATTATAATTAAATAAAAAGGGATACCACAATTTGACTTATGAATAGAAAATTTTATTCCAACTTGGCAAATAGTAGACATTAAGACTAATTGCTTACTTTCCAAGTTAATTTGTACATTTCCTTTTGCTTTCTATCCTAAACTTCTACCCACCACCACAAATGATAAATGAAAGATAATCTTTATAGTTCACAAACCAATCACATTGGTAGATGAAATGATGTGATGCATCAAAATTGGTATGTTGCTCACTTACACAGAAGTAATCAGAGCATTCTGAATAACTGTGGGAATTTACATGCTCATATTAGTATACTAAATTTGTGACTATCCATGATTAGCTTGCTTAGCCGTGAAAGCGAAGAGAAGGGCCTCCCTAGCTCTTCAAGTTTGTCCCTCATCAAATGGAGCTCGACACTGCTTTCCCATTAGACGAGCACTGCACTTTCCGTGTTGCTTTTGTTCAATCTTTGGAAGACCATCCATCAAACTTTCTTTAGTGAAATGAGAAAGATAGTGCAAATTCAAATGTACGAATCTTTGATGCCAAAACATGTTACTTTCTTGAACACTTCTGGCTAGCAAAGCATGTTCTTGGGCATCCTCTATATCCACCAACCTGAACAGTGCATGATATTCAATACCAAGTGTGATTGCCTTGTTATTTTCCTTGCCCTATTTGCAGCATTTATGGTCTCTAAAAACAAAATGTAACTGGGGTCTTTGCTTCATAATTTGACATACTAAAAGAAAATTTTGTTGCATCCCTGGCACATGGTAGACATTAACGAAAACTAGCTACATGCCTGCCAAGGAGATATGCAAATATCCTTTGTGTTCTATTATAAACATCTCCCCACCACCAAAAAATTACAGATGAAAAATAAGCATCTTTCATTCTAGTAAACTTGCCCTTGCTTTGATTGTTTTCTCCATCTTTCAATACTAGTTTTGAACTCACCATACTGATTTCATTGTCAAATTGTTTTTCCTTTTTTCTTATTGCAGAAGTTTTCTGCATAGCTTGTCAATATGTAGACCTTTGTTAGCAACAATAATATTAAGAATTTCAATAAAACGCTCAAATTTAAGTTGCATGAAATGTGGAAATGTCTACAAGTTTTTGAAATTGGAACACCTGAAAGCATGAACCCCCTCAAAATGGGTATGTCGGGAAACATGGTGATAAAAAGTAAGCAAGAAAAAAAGCAAGAAATTAAGAATGATACACAAATGACTTTTTGGAAGGAGATCCATGTCTATTTTGACTCTCATAGATTATTACATGATGCAAAATTCTTAGCATGGTGGTCTTGAGTCTTGACTATGCCAATCCCGTAGCCTCACACATGATAGAATTCGGTGGAAATCCTGCAAATCCTAAAATCCAAAAATCAAGTCTGTTGTATCCTGAAATAATTAATTGTAATGTTAATATTTTAAGTAAAAGGAAAGAAAATAAAAGATAAAGAGAGTGTCAACTTTTGCATTAAGAATTTAATATTAACATTAATTACCAAGGTCATAAACTCCTATATCTCAATCCCCTATCTTTGTTTTGTCTTAAAGGGTTTGCTGGCATAGACAAGATGATACTTTTCAATGGGTCCCAAGCTCCTCTCAAGCACTGAGGTCAATCTGGAAACTTGAAAAAAATGGCTGTAAATTCACTGAAAATGGTGGAAACACCTTGAAATGCCGCCAAACGTATGATATGATGCATGGAAAATTTTAGGGGCTAATATTCGCCCAGTGGGCTAATTTTCCATTAATTTTCCACAAAAAGATTCGCCAATTTCCATTTTTATAAAAGATGATTCGCCCAAATTTTAGAATATAAAATTATTTTACCTTAAAAATCGCCAACGTTATATAAAGACTATATATAAAATGATTATAAATTTGAATAATTTTACAAATATATCAATGAACATTTTATAGTTTTCATATTAGGGATTAGTGAGATTCGCCAATTTTTTAAAGTTCAAGAAAATTATGATGTTTGCAGTGTTTCATACTTGTTTTTATGTTTCCAAGCATTTTAGGTATTCATATGTGGCTAGACTAGGCATTTCCTACAACACAGGCTCAAATCCAAGTGTTAAACTTGTGAGAGTGATTGCCACCATCTCTTCTTCTTCCATCTTCCCAGCGGCATACAATTGTTCTCTAAGAATCATGACCTTAACCAAATGATCATGTAAAGATTCATCCTCACTCATCTTAATAACAATGCTATCAAAATTGAACTGTTTTTGGCAAAAGTGGCTGGTTTGGTGGGTTCCAGGGCCATATTGGTTGATTGAAGGTTTCAAACTAGAAAAGGTTGGTTTTAAATTTATACCAAACTGACTTGCTTTGTTCAAAATCTTAAAACTGATGATGGGGGCCGAATTTGAACTTAAACTTAAAAGTTCAATAAAATAAAATAAGTTGGAATGCAGTTGGAGTAGTTTTGAGCATATACACACCAAGAAGTGTAACTGTTGGAACAAAAAAGATCGAATGATATGGTCTATGTTCAATATAACTTTAGATTGAGGCACAACCAATTGTTGAACAAGACCTTTGATTGAAATAGCGTAGTTTGGGATGATATTGATCCTTAATTAAAGTGTCGTGGAGACTCAGTGTATAACATTTGACAATGAAGATGTATCTTGGATGAGGGCTTGGATTGACTTCCAAAGCTAGTGGATCTAAACATTGTTGTTGGACGGTTACCTTCATGGTCATTTTTGAGTCTAGTCAGGTTGAGAATGTAGATGATGAAAATTTATATGATTTCTCTCATATGATTAGATTGTAGAGTTGAGAGCCTAGATTAGTGTTATTTATTAGTTGTATGCCTATTTTTGGACTCTAGAGGCCATTTAGGGCCTTTTTGTTTTATGCATTTTGGTTTAGACCTGGTAAAAGCACTGTTTTGACAGAGGCTGAACTTCTATTTTGAATGAACCTTTGAAAGTAAGAGTTATTGGTAATTGATAAGTGTCCAGTTGTGGATGGTAGAAATGGCATGAGTGTGCATAAGACAGTTATGCTATATATGTTATAAGATAAGATAATTTTATTAATTTTATTGAGATGCATTTGTTATTATTTGCAGCTTCTTGAAAGTAAGATTGAAACTAGAGCTGCTGAAATTGGTCACGTTTTTGGATATATCAGGTGACTTTTCATATGCTTTTCATGATTTTTTTCTCTTACCCTTGTTTCTTTTTCTTGCATATTTTTGAAGGATCCTAATTGTTGTTAGCATTCCTATTCTTTCAGGGCAGATGCAAATGTGGCCCTTAAAGATAAGGTATTTGATTCAAAGGATGAGGTTATGACACAGGAATGTGAGAGTATCGTCGTCTGCACTGATTCAGAGGTAGCAAATACAGCTTGTGGCAATTAAGTAGATATAAGTGTGGAAGGAGTGCAAATTTTATGAAAATCATATATTTCCATTAATTTCAATTTTTTTGGGAGTCTGTGCTAACATAGACACTGGTGATGAAGCCTTCAACAAGGAATAGCGGTGAAAATAAATAGAAAGAAATTGAACAGGCATTATTGTAGGCAATGTTTGTACAAACCACATGCTGAGCGATGCTGTAGTTTTTAAACTATTGTTCTTCATGCTGATTCCTTTACTTGCCTAACATTACTGCAGCAATGTTCAGATTGCATTCATTGGTGTCATCAGGCAGACTGTAATTAACCAATGTTTATTGCCATAATTCTTTCTCTATATTTATTGAAATGAACTGTTACTTTTCTTTTATTCTGGTTATCGGAATGCAGTAATTGGCACTATCATGAAAGCATGGATGTTCTGTTTGCCAATTAATTTTATGTTTCATCAGGAACACTAAGGTCCTAATATATATATAGTAATGGTAGCTGTCATGTGTTTATAATTTGTTTGCTCTATATATCTCCTGTTACTTTATTTATTTCTGGTAACATTTGGTTTCTTCAGAAGTCTGAGATGGAGATCATTGACATGACCAAAGTTATTGGAGTGTTGAAACAATTGACATGGGCTTCTGCACTGGGGCAGCTTTCACAGATGGATGCCAATCCCTTCGTTTATTTGCCTCTGGAAAGCACATCTCAGCAGGCTAGTAATGTAATATCACTTTCTCTATCTTGTCATTTTGGAGTCACCTAATTGTTTCCATTCAAAACTATCTCGTGCAACTGTACCATATATTTCCCTTCTGAACTTTTTTGAAACAGAAATTGCTCGGTACATGTAAAGAAGATGGATTAGAACTTGATGATCAATATTTATCTATTGAAGCCTTGGAGCTTTTGGTAAGTTGTTATTTTTCCTAAAATATTTTACTGAAAAAAGAGTACCAGTTAATTTTCAGCATGTGTTTTAATTAATGATGCCAGTCTTTTCGTCTGTTAATTAAATAAAAGAAGTTATGATGGACGTCTTACAAGGGCATTTACCAGTATGCAAGCATGCTTGCGTGCTAAACTTGATCCTAAAAATGGCAAGAAGAATAGGTAGATAGGAAGAACATTGTGGTTGTTGGTTTGCAGAATAATAGGATGTTAGGAATCCTTAGGATGGTACTAATGCTGGTTTTTCGTTTGAAGCAGCATTCTTTTTGTAGTTATGTCTAGATTGGATTTTGGCATGCTCATTTTTTTGTCAATTTATCTTGAGCAACTTTTTCTGTTACTCTTGGTTCACTAGATAGCTATGCAAGAAAACTAATATAGATACTTGATTGAATTGTGTAATTTTGTCTCTTCCTTGATTAGTTGGGAATTTCATAATTAAGTTCTTAGTGCATAGTTGAATATAATTATATATGTTTTCTGATTCTTGTGTGTCATGCAGATAGCATTGCTGTTGAGATACAAGGATCTAATAAGTTCCTTTTTTACATCTCCAAGTACAAAAGCATTCATCGTGGTACTGGATATTGTTTCTTATTACAGCATCAAAACTATCTTTATTTTGAAAGTCTTACCTTTTATTCATATCTCATTTTGATTGGCAGGGCCTGTTGCTATATCCTTCTGATGAATTTCTTCGATATCGAGCAGCTATGCTTTTTTTAAAGCTGGGGTGCTGTTCTTTTCCCTTCTCATTGATAGTAGAAGTGAAGTTTTCTTATGTTATATATTTTGGCTATAAAAGTAATGTACCCCCTTTACTGATCATCTGGATTTTGATGATATTCTTGTTTGCATTCCTAGTTATATTATATTTTGAGATATCATTAACAAAAATATGATTAACTATTGAAAAGTATGATAAACATATATTAATTAGATATAGAGATAGATTTTTACAGCGACATAACTGATACAAATGTGTCTGTAACTCCCATCACTTAGAATTACCATTAACATCTGTAGCAGTATTTTTGTATACATGGTTCTGCATGAGATATGAGATACTCATATAAGGCTGTAACATATAGTGTGGTCTTATAATTCTATTGTTATAGGAAGGTGTCTTCTGACATGAAGGAACATTGAACATTATGGCTGTTAAGGGCATGCATGCAGTATTAGTCTGTATGTTGTCATTGTAGTCCAAATCTATCTATCTTCTAAACACATCCGTTTTCAATTCCCTTTTTCCTGACTTAGTTGTGCATATGGAAACATGATCGATTTTTCATGTAATTGGCACTTCTGAATAGGAATGTTATTGGGAATGCGTAAACACCCACATACACACACATACATAATTGGTGGATTTGTCCAGAACCCTCTCCTAGAGTAAAATTGTAATCTATGGAACATAAATGGTAGAACTAAGGATAGCATCAACTTTCAAATAAAATAGTGTCATAATCCTTTTCAAATTAAAGACCCTTATCATTGCTAATATAGGAAGGCCTAATGGAATATGATACACCTAAATTGACTGTAAAGGCCATGTCACGACTTTCAATCTTTATTTTGCGTATTTTGCAAGGACCCTTCACATGTACTCGGGATTTTGATTGGAAAGAGTGTTCATGTGGAATGAATGAATGCCATATCCTCAATGCTTTTGGTGGGTAATTTTTTACGCTTACCAAATGTATATGAATTCGTAAATGCTCCTTTTCTGAGAGCAATTGACAAATTGGAGTGAACTGTGATTTCTAAAATACTTAGATCCTTTGCTTTATTACATAAAATTTCCTTCAACTAATTGGAAGGAAACAGACCTCCTGAAACTACAAGTGAACTTCTGATGCCTGCTTGGGACAAAGAAACATATTTATTAATGCTTTCTTATATCCATATGTAACTTCAACATACTTGTTTGGAGGCTGACTTTTTGGCAGTGCGATCTAGTCATTTAACTCATCATTTGATGATTTTTATGCATGCTTTGATTATAAAAGTCTTATCTAGGCTCTTGCTTATGTGCACTGATGATTTTTCTAATCATCTCTAGCATTTGTTGAATTCCACCACAAACCTCACCCATAGAAAGGTGTATTGATGGTGAAATACCTGATCATGTAGTTTCACAATAAGCATTGTCCAAAAATAGGAAAGAAAGGTACCTTATCATGGGAAATAATATGTCTATAAAAGTCTTGCTACTCTGTGGCCTCATGGAAAGCTTAGTTTTGCAAGTGTTTTTCAAACCCTACCCACATGTTTTGACATGCTGATATAAATTTTCATGCTTTCATTTGCAACATTTAAAGAGTGCTTCTACTAATAATTTTTGAACATCTGAAACTAAAGAAAAATTGCAAGCTCACACAATTTAGACACGAGTTTTTGGTCAACTTGACCCTGGAAAACCCCACTGTCTCTTGGGGAAAACCAGTGCTGGAGGAGTTTTATTTTGCTTCTTAAAAGAGATTTGTACAACAAAATACAAGAAGAGTTGGACTTATCTCTTCCCTTTAGCTGCTTCTCAGATTGTCCTTCTACACTGAAATGTGTGACTGATAATTTATTCTCACTGTCTTCTCCTTCCAGCAAAGGACTCAGCCTCCTATCAGCTCTCTCTGCACAAGGAATATATCTCATAACTGTCTCCCTTTACTCTGAAACTTTGTCTAACACACAGCTTTCACACAGCCCTTTTTATTGACAGCTCTAACCCAGAATCTGAGCCAAAATGCACTCAGAAAGATCATGCTCAAGTATGCTAAAAATCTTGATGTAATAAGTTTTAAACTTTTAACTGGCCCGAAATTTCCACACTCAAGGCCTGAGATTCTCGACCTCGTTGTGGCTAACTGTAGGGTATTAAATGAAGTGCCTGTGCGCAGCTTCAAGCTCAGAAAATGATTTGATCTGGGTGCTGGAGATTTAATAAGCCTGTTCCTTGGATATTCGAGCCTCTCCAAAAGTTATAACTTGGCCTCTAGAGATCGAATCACTGCAGTAGCGTTTTCTTCTTGAAGTCTGCTCCTCCTTTCTTAAGCTGCTCTCCTCTTCTTTTCTCAATATACTCATGAGAATAATGAATGAGCTCTACCTCCTTTTCTCCCTTTTTGTTTTTGTAATAAGATAGGAACCCTATCCCTAATATCTAATGGTTGAGATTTAATCTCAAACCACTTGATCAAGGGTGGAGAATAGGCCCCTGCCTGACCCTTCTTCATGTGGTTTCCCTTTCTATTAATTAGACTATTACTTCTAATGTTTTAGTACTATGGTCACCTTTTCCTCAAAGTCAATTTAAGAATATAATAGTCACTTTAATAAAATGAAGTGTACTAACTATTTTTTCACATAAAGTGACTTTTAAATCACATGTGACTTTAATAATAAAGTACCTAGTACATCTCCACATAAAAGTACACTAGCCTATGATATTAAGAAACTCATAATATCACTTAGACAAAGGTAATTTATGTGTCTCCCTTGGCCAAAAGGAGAAATGCCTAAGAAACACCTCCTTGGTACCATTTTCAACACTCCCTCTCACCAAGAAAAGTTTTTCTCACCACTCTGATCTTGTCTCTGAAGAATACATGCTTCCTCCTTGGCAGTGACTTGGTGAGAATGTGTGCTACTTGTTCATGAGCAGAAATATACTCAAGCTACACAACTCCACTCTAAACCCAGTGTTTGATGAAGTGGTATCTGATGTCTATATGCTTTGACTGGTCATGAAAGACTGGATTCTTAGAGAGTTTAATACAACTCTAATTATCACAGTATATTGTAGTTGGTCTCAGCGTTTGACCAAATAAACCAAATAACATATTGCAAAGCCACAATGCCTCGCAACCTTCTTGACTAGCTGCCATATACTCTGCCTCTATGCTGCTCAATGCCATTGACAACTGTTTCTTGCTAAACCATGACACAACTGTTGAGGCCAACGAGAAATAACACCCGAAAGTACTCTTTGTTAGGCTAGGATGTAACTCCTCAAATCGAATTGTGTTTCTTCATTAAGGCTGCTCACAGTTATATACAAGAAGGGAGAGACTCTTGGGTTTCACCTCATAGTCTCTTCATTTTCTTATTCTCCATTATTTACTATTTACAATATTCACAAATGTTCACCCAATCCCAATGATTAGGTGTCAACATTTCCCCCCTTAATCTGAAGGGATCTTGATGAGTCCTAGCATCGTTCTGAATCTTTCGAACTTTTCTATTCCAAGCACTTTGGTGAAGATGTTTGCAATCTACTCATTAGTGGAACAATGGGATAGATGGATTGTCTTGGCCTCAACATGATGTTGAATTAGATGGTATTTTGTATTGATGTGCTTCGTTCGATCATGGAACTTTGGGTTCTTGGCCAACTTTATTGCAGAGGTGTAGTCAATCATGAGTGGAGTTGAATGTACTTATTTTACCTGCAAATCTTCCAAAATTTTCCTAAGCCACACAATTTCTTTTGTTGCCTCAACAACTTCCACATATCCTACCTCTGTTGTGGAATTCGCTGGAACTGATTGTTTGCGTGATCTCCAAGAGATGACTCTTGATCCAAGACTCATAGCATAACCTAAAGTAGATACCCTAGTTCTTTTGTATGCATCGAAGTTTGAATCAGAGTATCCAATCTAGTTGAAGTCGCCCACCTGTGTATACTTGAGTCCAAAGTCTTGGGTTCCCTTCAAGTACTTTAGAACTCTTTTTGTAACAGACCAATGTTCCTCACAAGGCTTTTGCATAAACCTGGAGAGGATTCCAACAATAAATGAAATATCTGGTCTGGTAGTAGTCAGGGAGTTGAGACATCCTACAAGCTGTCTATACCTTGTTGCATCCTCAAATTATTTTCCTTCAACGGATGTGAGCTTCAAGTTCTATTCCATTGGAGTATTCAAAGGATTGCTTTCAGCCATGGCAAACTTGTTTAATAGATCTCCGATGTACTTCTTTTGAGAGAGGAATATATATTTCGGATGTTAAGTTACTTCAGTACCAAGATAGTAGTGAACATATCCCAAGTCAGTCATTTCAAAACCTTTCCTCAATTCCTTCTTTATGGATGCAATGTAGCTCTCATTGTTCCCTGTCATCAAAAGATCATCTACATATACCTCAAGATATACAATTGTTTTGCCAACTTTCTTGACAAACAAAGTTGCATCATAAAGATCATAATGTTTGAAGTTGAGTTTCAGAAGATGCTCAGTTAACTTTTCACACTAGGCTCATGGTGCTTGCTTGACGCCGTACAAGGATTTCACAAGTTTGCATACTTTATGGTCATGTCCCTTCACAACAAATGCTCCTGGCTGGGATGTACAAACATTTTCTTTTAAATTTCCATTTAAGAATGCAATTTTTACATCCATTTGATGGACTTTCCAATTTTTCTGAGTTGCCATGGCAAAGAGTGTTCGGATGGTAGCCCATTTTGCTGTGAGGGCAAAAGTCTCCTCATAATCGACCCCTTCCTTATGTGCAAAACCTTTTGCCACAAGTCTAGCTTTGTGCTTGTCAAGTGAGCCATCAACTTTATACTTGTTCTTGTAGACCCACTTTTAGGCAATTGTTTTGGTTCCTAATGGAGGATCAACTAGCTTCCTTGTGCCATTCTTTATCAAGGCATCATACTCCTTTTGCATCACTTCTTTCCATTCATCATGAGAAGCAACTTCTTTGAAGGAAGTTGGTTCAAAATCTATAGACAAATTCAATTCACATTCATAAGAAACATCCATATCAACAGGTGAATCAAAATCATCTACATCACCTCCATTTTTCCTAGTTGAATCTCTTGTCCTTGTCTTTCCAACCTCATCAGGATGAACACTTTCAAGTGTCTTTGTCATTCACTCTCGGGGGCCTTTTTGAGATGGTCCAGGCTGCTCAGATGACTGAGTTGTGACTGAATCAAGATTGAGAGTTGTGAACCAGTGCTATGGGAGGAGGAGCGCTGATTGCTGGATGTTTATATATGACAACGCAAAGCCACGAAATTTGTGGGCATTATATACCATGGAGGAGTCAGAGCTAGGAGTCAGGATAGCACCACGCTTCCGCTACACCACAATGTTGCAACATGAGGGGTGTATGTTGACTCTCTGGTGTATGACACAAACCCGGATTTAAATACACAGAGTATGGAGGCACAAAAGTGCAGTGGCGGAGGAGTCAGGAGTATGGTAACCGTTTTGGAGGTGACACTGAGGAGGCGATGTAACACAATGCAGTTTTTCTAATAATACACAGTCAGTCATGGAGTAGAGTGCCATAGTTTGAACACAGACCATACCATGATGCCAAACCCATAAATTTTATTAAAACACTGAATGATAATACCTTTTTTTTTAGCCCCACTAGCGTTCAATCCTCCACTTTCACCACACAGTCTCCACAGTCTCCACGCTCATGATTATGGAAGGCAAGAAATGGCAGGAAATGCAGGACAAAATTTTTGTCAAAGGAGAATAATGGCAGACAATGACAGGAGTTACAACACAACAACTAATTTTTAGGCGCTGGCTTTGATACCATGTTAGGGCAGGAGGTAACTCCTCAAATCGAATTGTGTTTCTTCATTAAGGCTGCTCATGGTTATAAATAAGAAGGGAGAGACTCTTGGGCTTCACCTCCCAGTGTCTCTTCATTTTCTTATTCTACATTATTTACCATTTACAATATTTACAAGTGTACACCCAATCCCAATGATTAGGTGTCAACACTCTTCCTGTCACTAGGACTACTGGTCCAATCTAAGTCCGTGCAACCAATCAATTTGACTCGATCACACGTGACATGGTCTAGACCATAATCCACTGTGCCATGCAAGTACCTCAACACATGTTTTACAAACACCTAGTGCACTTTCCTGGGATCAATCATAAATTGACTCAATGTGTTGAATGCGAAACATATATTTAGCCTAGTGTTGACTAGATGCATCAAAGAACCGATCAATTGACGATACAAAGTGGCGTTCACCAACTGAATCTGAAGCATGCAAGATATGCACAACATGTGATTGCTCGAAAAATATAGATCCACATTAGATAAATCATAGAGCAACAATTAACTAATGATTCAGTGTGATAAGCCCATGACCATTATCCACAAAAGACAATAAGTGTTCTTAGCCGATATTAGATGCGATCTAGTTCCTCACCAATTAGATGCACAAATGAAACAAGTTATATCAAAAACAATTGGATTAGTGAGACTTAGGAGCAATTTATGTAATTTAAACCAAAGATTCGAAATTCGCTTAGAGAGCGAGCTTATTAGATGTGAATTTCAAACTTTTTAGAATATAAAATCACAATGAAGATACAATGTTAGCTGCCTCCACAATGTCAATGTTAGGAACAAGATATAGAATTCTGAAAACACTTATACACTTATGTTCCAATGACACTTTTATGAGCAAATAGTGACTTATATGACAACAGTAAGAAATTTATGACAACAATGCATATGTTTGCCCATTGTCACAAATTATGTCCCAAATACCAAGTAAACTTAGCTAACTCAAGAATTAGATGTATTAGCCCTTTTAAGATGTTTTTTTAGATAGATTCCAGATCTGATCTATTTATTACAGCAGTAAATAAACCACAAATCAGCAAGCTAATGATGCTAAAGACAATGCCCAAAAATAGGAAAAAATTATCGGAAACTGAAAAATCAAATTTGTTGGCCGTCTTTAAGTTTGTGATTTAAAATTGCAGATCTGATATTTTCAGTTATGCAGTAAATTCCAGCAAGCAGAAAATTAGATCTAGGTAAGATCTAAGGTGTCAAGTGGCCAAAACTTAAGAAAATGAAAGTTTTGCAATTTTGACCAAATTTTACCAATTTGCATGTGATTTTAGGGCCTAATTGTCACTGCTTTGACTGTTGTAATAAAACAGAGAGAAACTAAGGGTTTAGAGGTCAAACCCTAGGCCCAAGGCTTTGTAGATGCACTTGGCCAAGTGGCCCAAAATTTTAGAATGAATATGCGACCTGAAAATCACGATTTTGGAGACCAAACACATGCAAAACCACGAAGGAATTAGTCCTGAAAAATTCAGAGGAGGGTTTAGGGCAACTTAGGGTAGAAAAGGCCAAGAAAGGCCAACGCTGGGCCAAGGAAGTCCAATGTTGGGGGAAGAGCTTTGGAGGGAAGATCAGGGGGCAAGAGGCGAGAGAAGGCCGGAAAGAGGCACATTGAAGTTGGAGGTTGGCCAAAAAGGGCGGAAAAGGCTGGGGTTTAGGGGCTAAAAATCCCATGGCCTGCCCTAAGGCAGCTGTCTAGGTCTCCAGAAGGAGGCTGAGGCCCTTTTTAGGCCACAACTAGGCCAAAAAGGGCCCTAAACCCTCTACGCAGGGGCTAGGAAGGGAGGTTGAGCCTTCTAGGGCTCACGAATTGCCCCAAAAGGGCTGGAAAGG
This sequence comes from Pinus taeda, assembly GCA_000404065.3. Lineage (NCBI taxonomy): Eukaryota > Viridiplantae > Streptophyta > Pinopsida > Pinales > Pinaceae > Pinus > Pinus taeda. Next base: position 78,425 of record APFE030710941.1, on the reverse strand, counting down.
GATGACGCAACGGCTAAAAGGCTGACCCAGGGGCCTTAGAGGCTGATCCAGGGCTATGGGAAGCAGGGTCCGGGCACTGGAGGCCTGAAAAGTGAAACCCTTGTCTCAAAAAAATATTTCTCTTCCGGATCTGAATTTTGCTGCAAAATCTTTAGTGGATAACTCTGCAAAATTTTTTAGAGAGTAGATCTTAGCCTCAAGGGGCTAGATCTAGCTGTACTTCAACTTGATCTCTTGACCCAACCTGCAAAAAATGAAAATAAAACACACAAACCCCAAATATATAAAAAATAATTAAAATCCCAAAACCGAAGTTAGAAAAAATGATTTACAAAATTATTTACAAGATCTACAAATATACAAGAGTTTTGAAAATTTATATTTTGTGAAAAATATTTTTTATGGATTTTCTTTGATATGAATATCATCTATTCTAATTTCATCCAGGGATGAATGAAATTGATTGAATAGTTTAAGGTGCTTCTGAAAGTTTGTGCTATCATTCTGGTAGAGGAAATATATTCTCAATTTTAAACAGTTCCTAGGCATAGTTAATAGATGTTTCTTCTTTATTCCAAAGTTTGTGATTCATAATGTTTAAACTTCTTACTCGTTTTTCTGCAGAGCTGTTAAATGCCAGTCAGGTGGTAAGCAAGGACTTGTGCGTCGATATATACTAGAGGCTTTGATAGAAGCAAAGGATGAGGCAAGTCGTCATCCAAAGAGCTGCTTACATGTAAGCATGACTGACTTTTCATCTTGATTAGTGTCTAGTATTTGGATTTTTTCATAAATCTTGTTTAATTGAAGGATCAGCTATTTTCCTTTGATTGATGCTTGCTGATATGAAAGCTTCAAGTAAGTTATTCTATGCTAGAAAATATTATAAATAGCTGGCATGCTTATGCTTATTTACCAATTGTCATGTTTTTTATGATTGCCTGTTTATAATTGACTTGGTTTTTACATGCAGTTTTGGGAGCTTCTTGGGCAACTTTTGTTTAATATAGAGGATCCAGAGGAGTATAGTCTAGCTCAAAAGCAGCTGGATGATGAACTGCACTGGCTTGAGACTGCACCTGCAGCTGTTGATGAAGAGGACAAAGTATGGTCAATGTTCTAGTCATTGAATCTTGCTGAAACATGTGTTATTTGGTGTCAACAATTTTGTATGACTGATTCACTAGTATGTTTTCTAGAATTTGTGGACTCTTAAGAAAATTAAAGAGGTAACACTCAAGATAACGGAATAGGTAAGACACAATATTTGCAATTTAGATTAACAGAATATATTAGGATATAAGAAACAGAAATAACACACAAGATTTGCAATTTAGATTAAACATTCCACTAGTAGGGAATTATACAATAAAAGTCAATCAAACATTTTTCTTTTTGAACAGAGTTTATTATATATTAAAGGAAACTAATTAATGCAAAAGAAGCAAACAATGTATCTAAGATAGAAAATCAAGGTTTTGAGGAAAGGACTGAAACTTTATCAACTTGAGTGTTGGAAAATGAAAAAGGCAGAAAGTTTTTCTTATCTTGATAATTACTTGTGATTTCTTAGCAATCTTATTAACTTCTTTTATCTTCTTATCATCAAGCAACTACCAAAACATGAATGCATGAAGATCAAAACAACAAGGACACAAGTATAGGCTCTCAGCCAGGGCAAAACCCCCCTCTCCTAGGGGAAAACCCCAAAATTCTCTCATCTTCCTTTAGAACCAAATCAAATGAGACAACCAAGACCTTTTGACCAAGACAAAGACCTCCTCCAACCCACCAAGTCAGCCTCCCAAGATAGTTCTTCTAATGAGATTCTTCAATACTGCATCAATACTATATCAATACTACAACCAAAATTCTGGCCCTATTGCATCGAAATTTTGACCTTACGGCAGACCTGCAATTTTGGTCCCTTCATGCAACCTAGAATCTCACACGTACGAGGGAAAACAAGAGAAATAAGAAGCTTCACTTCTTTGCTAAGGTTCATCTTCTCTTCGCTAGGGTTTTTCCTTATTGTTCAAGTCTTCTTCCTTGCCTTTGTACTTCCATCAATTGCAGATCGAACTCTTGCTTGGATAGATCATCAAATAGCTCGACTACAATTCTATATATATTCTCTTCAAGGTGGTGGAATCCCTTCAATGAGGCCAACTTGTCTTCTTTTGAGGCCGACTTGGTGGAGTGACAAGTGACACATTTTACATAAAAATAATTTTCTTCTTTGATACAATGAGCCCAAGAAGGGTCTAATACATAATGATAAGCACTGTGACATACAACATACGCCCTAGAAGCACTCAATGGGTGCTTTGACCTAGAACAAAAATAAATGAAGCATGAAACCCATGCTTACAAATAATTTTCTTTTACAATAATTTTCTTTTTCTTCCTTTTGATAAATACATTATATCATGACCCAAATACAATTATGAAGGCCGATACTAGTTACGTTTCTGAACACTCCCTCTTAAATAGGGAGGTATTCATGATTGTTCAACCAGTACAAGGTTGACCTCAATTTGATATGTTCCAAGAATAGTACAACAACATACGCAATGCTAGGGATATTAGAATTGCCAAGGTATCCAACACATCAAATATCTTAGTGTCAATGATACTATATCGAGGATCCATCAACTTAAGGATTCGAGAGTTTTTTCGAAGACACTAATACAAGGATCTAAGACACTGTCAGGGACCAAGGTGTCATTAAGACAACATGCCACTATAGGTACCATCAGACTACATCCCTGGTATCTATCCAACTGGATATAGATACCATATAGTCCTTTATGCCAAGACACCAACCCTCAGGGATCTAGGTATCATCAAGGTTAAACACAACAACAGAGCTCCACATGAACACGATACCCTCGCACACCCAAATTTAGACATCATCAAGGCCAAATCAAAGATATCCAGATATTCTGGCTGAAACCTCAGATAAACACTCCGACAGCTCCACAGCTGCAATCTGCCCCACGAAACTCCAGCATCAGCGTCTCTCTGGCCCAACATTAGTCCAACATCACCCTGGCTTGGTTTACGTCAACCTCTGGAGGCACTGCGTCAGTCCTCTGGCCTTCTGCGTCACCCACACTGGCCCTTTGAGGCACTGCGCAACTCTTGGCTGCCTTTGTGTGAGCCCTGACTAGCTTTGCATGAACCCTTGGCTGCTTCTGCGTCCCTCTCCCTCGTTATTCAGCTGATCCTCTTCGTGCTATCTCTGACTCTCTACTTCTGTATTCATTGCCCCTCAGCTGCAACTCTGGTCACTCTCTCAACTTTCTCAGCAAACCCAGTGCCAGAAAGTTGAAATCTTGATCTTTTGGTGTGTTCTGCAAGTGACCCTCAAGCTTCCTCTTATACTTTTCTCGTTGACAAATTAATGACCAAGATTACGTCCCTAATCAAAGACTAAGATTAGATCTGGCTTGATCCATGACTTTTGGACCATTCTAACACAATTTTATATTAATTCACATTAATATTTTAATTTCCCAAGGTTTAGACTTAGGGACTCCATTAAAAAATATTAATTATTTTAATATCTCCCAAGCTGTTTAGAATCTGCCCAAACCCTTTCTGGGTATTGGAGATCTCATGTGCCTTAGCCTCTCCACCAATTTCATGGCTAGAGCACATTCAATGCTACCCCAAATCAACAATTTGTCTGTATTTGCAAATCGAAGCAAAAAAATGATAGGGTCCATGATCTGAATAATTAGATCTCCCCTCTCCCACCAAACATCATCTAGCACTGAGTCCTTCACTCTTTTAGAGGCTAGTTGATCTGTCTTTCTCCAAAAAGGCCAAAACTCTGAAATAACCATGGCCCCAAGATCGGTCTTAACCTCCCTCAACCTCTTCAACATGATGAATGAAGAGGCAAATAATGTATCCGCAGTCTTCAACAATGATAGAAATAAAGGTGACATCCAAGGTTGATAGGATGGAGAAGGAAGTCCTAGAATCTTCCACCAATCTCCACACGTCTTCTCAAATGATTTTTCGACAATCTTGGAAGAAATTAGCATGAAACGATTTGTCCCTAGTGATTTATTTCTTGACATTCCCATGACTGCTTGCTTTTCTTCTCTCATGGAGATCTCCCTTGATAACATTGTGTTTTGCTCTAATTGACTAATTTTTGAATAGGCTTTGTTATTTTCTGAATGTCAGGCCCTCGATTTTTTATTTGTTCTGCTAGGATGTTCTTAAAGTGATCTACTAACTCCTTAGTTACTTCGTCATGATCTTATAGCTTTTGATTTTGAGATTTTTTAATGCTCACAATTCTATTGCGCTGCCTATATTGAGTCATGGATCTATGAAAACATTGGTGTTGCATTCTCTTTCTTTTGACCATTCAATTCTTGATTTTTGTCTCAATAAAATTTCATTCTACTTAAGATGCTCTTCCAATTGGAGTTGAATAATAACTTCTTGGTGGTTCAATTCTTCTGTCCTTCCTCCCTCAATGATATTTTTTTTGTAGGGATTCCATCTCTTTTTCCCCATGAATGTTGTTGAATTCTTTAATATTCCACTCCTTTATCTTCATTTTGAGATATCTTAGCTTGTTCTAAAAGTGGTACATAATGGTGCCATGCATGCTTTTTGATTGTTTCCGCCAACCTTCAATGCTACCTAGGAAAGAAGGGTGCCTTAATTAGAAAGATTTGAGTTTGAAGGGTCTATGCTTCAGTCTTTCTTTATAATTTAACAAAAGTCTTATCGACCAATGATGCGACGCATTACATAGAAGCTTCAAAGTTAATTCCAGTTCGACGCGATTATTCAACCTAAAGTTCTTTACGGTTCTGAGATCTAGGGGCCAAGTTTGGTACAAACAGATTGGGCTTAGACGGAGAGAGTCCAAACTTTGCTTCTCAGCCACATCATATGATGTAAATATACAGTTCGCAACTTATTATCCAGGCAGTGTTCGGGGCCCATCGATTATGCAGTGAGGTCATCTTTCGCCTAGTCTCTTTCCTACACAGAGTTAGATCCCTCCAGAATTCTGTGATGGACTAACACTTTACACCTCAGGGGCCCTCGCTTTAGATTAGTCAATAGGTTGTGCTCGGGGGTGGTTCTCTTAGGCATCTCGACTCCTCCAGTTTATGGCCATTTCCCCTGAGTGCCTCCCCCATTCAGATTCACTTGTGATGCAACCAATCATCTTCTGTTGAATAAACATGTATTGAATCACTGTCAGAGAGGATATCTATTAGCTATACACTTAGGTCACATGGATTTCCGCTCCTATGGGCCTTGGTCCGAAGATGTCTTTCTATTTGGAGCATCTCCTGGAGCTGCAAGATGGCCTTATCATCTGGCCTCCTTATTTACGTCGACAATCTCTGCACTCACTTAGGACCCCCTAGGTCATCTTTGTGTTGGTTCCCACCATCTTACAATCAAGACAGACCATCATATTCCTTGGTTGGAAAAAATTCTCTAGGTGTGCGCCTACAAGAGTTGGAGACTGAGTGGCACCTCATCTTTAGGTGCCCTGTTTACTATGAGATTAAAGGATGTTTCCATTGTCAAAGATTCTAAGCGCTCCCTCTCTACATTTTTATGATACTAGGACTATAGATGCCCAACCCTCTTTGTCAAGGAGATCCTTGCATTTGCATGACTTGGCTCACTTAAAGATTTCTAGAACTATTACCTCTTACTTCCAAGTTGTTTTGTCTGATCGAAGCAATAAGCGACAAGTAGAGCCTCAGTGTGCAACATATGGAAGAATGGTGAGACCTCGCAGTTCACCCCCCACCCCCCTTTTGAGACAAACAAGTATCTTTAAGCCGAAACTGTAGATGTAGTACCATGCTTAGTCAAACTATACTCAGAGAGTCCGAGGGAATGGTTCGAGACAGAGACATTGCAGGGCACCTCCGGCGCACTAGAGCTCCTGCTAGTCGCAACTGATTGGATAGACAATAATCAACAACTTATTCCTTTTGGCCTCAGATGTTAGGAGATTGTCTTGCTCCCCTCCCTTGCCATCGACCATCAGATTCAAGAGATGTTGATTTTATTGGCCTCATCTTCAACTTCCCTTTTGCTTCCTTGGAGTTATAGAATGCAGTAGTGACATACTCCGTACCTCTCATTTTTTGTCACTTCATGTGATTTTATACATACTTCAATTGTCTTGAGTCCTTTTATTTCACATTAGTCTTATTTTGGTCATACTTTAGGTTTTTTAGCCTTGTTAGCTTTGGAGTTACAATGGAGTCGCATTTGCACTCCCACATGTCTTTTGTTTACACTGCATGTATCTTTTAGTCCCATTGACCTACTCTTGTGGTCCCGCAAGGAGATTAATAACATTAGCTTAGCTTATCCTCTCTAGTCAAGGAAGGAGATTTAGAGAGAAGGAATCGATCCAAATGAGAATAAATTTGACAAGATCCCCCCATTTGTTGTTCCAACTAAAGATTCCATTGTTTGTTTCTATGTCTATTAAATTTTACTAGTTTAGAAAATGAGTGAAGAGGGAAGCATCTTCATCCAATCTTATTATACCTCCTTTCTTCTCGTTAAGAGGTTTTATTGTATTAAAATATCCTCCAATGATCCATGATTTTCCTTCAATGATGTTGGAAATATTCTATATATTTTGAAGGAGAATGTTTTTGTCTAAAGAAGAATAAGGTCGATAAACATTAGTAATGAAGCTAGTACTCGCAGATCCTAGTAGATGGAATCTATCTGTAATAGTTCTTGGAGAAGTGAATGAGTGAAGAAGTGAAATTGTAGGAGGATTCAAAAGAATGGCTATGCCTCCTGAGGTCCCTTGATCATCTTTTGAGTGATTGACTATTTTTCCCAACTTCCTTGGAGATTTTTTCCATTGGTTCCATGGAACATTTAGTTCTTGTAGCATCAAAATATCTGGAGATTCTTGCATGATTCTGTTTGTGACGAGTCTTTGTTTGGTCTTACCATTAAGACCCCTTATATTTCAAGAGATGACTTTCATTGATAACTATGAGGGGAGGGTTGGTAGGTCTCTGTCATTAACATTACCTCGACTGCATTGACAAGATTCTCTTCCATTTCCTGTATGAGCTGTTTATTACTTTTCCTTGCTTGTTTTTGTTATCTTACTTTGCAGGCTTGGTATACTTTTTGTGTAACTGTATATTAGTTTTAATCCCAGAAGGAGAAGAAGAAAGATTACCTTGGGCTTGTTGGTGAAGTATTTCTTGAGACTGTATATAGGTTTGCGTAATGATTTGTAGTTCCTATGTAGTAATCGCTACTATATATTTATTCTTCCATTCTAGTGCTAGTGTTTGTCATCTAGTGTTAGTGCTCCTTTTCTTCTGAGTGGTTCGGTTGTCATCACCCATTTGCATACCTTCAGTTGGATTTTCATGCTCCCTTTTTTTCCGAATGGCTTTTAGAACAACCAACTCTTGTCTTTTTTGGAGGTGGGTTTCCATTTGTTCTTGGTCTCTTTTCACCACCCTGTAAATGGCCTTCCTCCAACGAGGATTGTATATCTATTATTTTCTATTTTTCTCCCAGGGAACTAGTCTCTTGTCCCTTTTTTGGCAATGTTTCTCCTATTTTTAATTCTAGGAAACCCTTCTTGATTTGTTTCTTGCATTGCTTGCGTAGATTGCTCGGTCAAATTAGATGGGCATTCTCTAAAGGGATGACAATACTAATGGCATTTCCTGTAGCTAAATAGTTGATTTGAATACTAACTAGGAGTGGCTTCGTTAAATCCATGTATACACAAATGTAGGCGTGTGAGGTTGTAGCAACTCTGCCTTGTGATTTTTGAAAGCATAACGAAGGAATGCATAACATTTCCTATACACTTCATAATATCCTATTCCCAAAATTTCTGAGCATGAGAATAAAGTTGTATCTAAACAGGGGTAGAGTTAAAATCCTCTTTATTAGGACTGAATTGTTGTACCTAGTGTTTCATATAAAGACTAGCTAAGTTGAGGAAATATGGTCCTTCTTGAAAAATTATGTCACTGTCTTCCACATTATTAAAAATGGATGTAAAAAGCCCCTTAGAGCCTAACATAAGCTCCATATCATCTTTCAGAGTCTAGCTTTTGCAAATCTAACTAATGAGAATTCTTTCCGAGAACCAAATCCCGAGAAATTTGAAAATTAGTGCATGATCTTTCATATACTGATTTTTCTCACCTATATTATTTGAAATTATTTCAAACATATGGGTTTGTGTTGACTGTGGCAGGCAAGATCCCAATTTATTCTTTTTGTGGAAGCAATATATTTGCAGTCATCGATGTTTGTCCTACCTCACAAGGAGTAGAATAACTTGACCATCAAGAATGAAGCTTGATTATTTGCACATCCTGCTACAACATTATTGGAGGAGAGGCCTTCGCCCCCCCCCATGGGGGAACCATTGTGTGCTTAGAAACCCTAAAGCTGCGGATCCCTAGTGAGAATCCTCAAAGCTCAACTATTGATCCACTCTGATAACATTAGGAAGAACTAGTTAAGAATTCTTCTTTAGTTGGGTAAATGATTGAGATGCTAAAACGTCATCTTGAGAGTGCTCCCTACCTTTGTGTATACATCATGAACCTTGAACCTTGTTTGCTCACATATATTTATTTATGTAAATAAGATCCACTTTAAAATAAAAGCTTTATGTTTATTTGTTCGACTATTTGATTATGTTTGTGATTGACTATTATCTAGTCAGATTGACAAAGAGGCTCTCGATTTTGTGCCGAGTTATCATCACACTAAAGCTAATATGATGTATATTTTGTGCCATACCTCCGTCTATATTGATCGTTTTCATCTATAAATCATAATCCTTGGAACCAGAAGTATAGTCCTTGGAACCAGAAGTATAGCTGATTTAGAATTCCCAAAATCACGAATTGAACCCAAAATTGTATTGGAATTGGCCAATAAAAGTGTTGATGAACTAGTCAACTAAAGAGTACATACAATAATTGGATTTTAATTATATATTTATATATTCATGAACGTCAATATAAATCTAAACATTAGATATGGAATATGCAAAATTTGCTATATATAACATGCAATGAGAATATATAAAAAAATGCCATTGAGATATAAGCTATGGAATACATATAAGTGATGCTCTAAATGAAAATACACAAATTGAGGTTCTAAATGGCTTTTGCAGTCCAAAAACAATCATACTATATAATATAAGCATGTACTAGATGTCAAGAAAATCATATTCTAGATCGAGTTAGTCATCGACATCCTTTGCATGGGTAGCTTCAACATGTTGATTCGAGCCTCTAGCCATAGCACTAGTGCCAAAATCTTTTGGCGGTGGAAGCGGCTCCAAGTCCATCCAACTTAAGTCAACATTTGGAAATTCTACTCGGTTGATTGTGCATGATCGTCTCTAAGGAGGGATGAGTCTCCTCTAAAAAGTTAAGATATACAAGAGGTTTTTTCCTTAACAACTCATTGCACCTATTACCCACCACTTGTGGGCAATGCATATAGGAGAAATTCTTTCTCCTAGATGGTCCTCAGCTGACAACCAACAGCCCCTTGTAGCCACCAGATAGCTCGATGTGCCATTGTCTCTGCCACCTGAGCCAACTATGTGGTCCCTCGCCCACTTATTATGATTGCATGTTTGAAGGTGGGCGTCTTGACCCCAAAGCTATGGCTTTTCATTGGAATAGTTGAGTAATTTTCCTTACTTGTCATTTGCACTTTTGTTCATGGATTGTTGGTGGGATTCGACAGAAAGAGCTGGCTAGGTCTGTACTCTTGTCTCCATTGCCCAATTTTGTGGTTAGCTTTGTATCCCAGTGTCGTGGGACCTCTTTTACTAGCCATTGGCATTAGGGTTGGCACTACATGGGAAATCTTGATTTTGGTTGTGGGGTCCCACCTCCCGACACCATATACATCCCCTTTCCACTCATTTCAACCCCTTTCATCTATTTTCCCATTTGGGTCCACATGTGTCCACTATGTCCACATAGGGTTAGCCTCACCCTCCCCTTGTCCACACCGTGGGTCGGGCCTGGAACGATGTCTTGGAGGTTGATGCAACTAAAAGAAAAGGAAAAAGTATAATTTGGCCACTCTCAACAAGAAATGTACCACAAAATGCAAAGGATGGCTGGGACATACAAAGTTAGCACATGGGAAAAAAGCCAAACATGAGCTCTACCCCTTATCCATGGCCATCACCTTGGTTCTTGTGGGCCCTAGATGAGTCCCCTCCATCATTTAGGAACCCGTGATTATCTCAACCCCTAGTGGGCGATGAACTGCCCCACCTTAAGGGGGTATCCACTCCTCTATATTACACATCATGCTCTCATCCATTGGAGCCTCGAGTAGTTATGAAGATAAATTTATCAAAGGAAAATGGCATATGAAGAAGGGTAGAAAAACACAGGCAGGGTAACTCATGTGCCACGATTTGCTCCCTCCTACACTCATATACCCAGATGTGGGCTTCCCTTATTATAACTACCCTTGTACCATGACATGTGGTCTGAATGATTCCCCTAATCCCTATTCCATTCCATCACCATATCATTTGCCACCTACCACTTGAGGGATGTACCATGGACATGTCCCCCCTTTAAATGTTGAAACCATCTAATAGGGTTGGGGTTGGTCCATTTGGGGCTTTGGTATCCCTACACGGGGTCCTAGCCCTCCAGAGGGCCACATTGGCACTTGTAGGGTGAGCATTGAGAGCCATGGGCCTCCACCATAACAGACGATATTTCATGGATTCCCAACACCACTCATTGATTGATCGTGTTCCATCTTTTGGATGAGGATGATGCACCTGGTTCAACATTCGCAACTGGCTCCACACTTGACAGATGATTTGGGGTCCAGATGAGGGCTTATGTCATCATCCTAGCCCTTATAGATGGTTTACATGCATTTTCAATCCACTTGGAGACCCATGAGGATGTCCTTGTGTCCTTCACATGCACTTGGGGCCACCATAAGGATTTGCTTGGAAATCAAGGGCCAACCCCTTGTCCACTATGTTTGAGGTCCATTCTCGCCTCATGGCACACTCAGGACTTCATTAAGCCTTTTCAAAGGCCCAACGACTCACTTTATTGATCATTCAACCCTCTTGAGAGGCTTATTATTATGTTATTGAGCTATCTTGGTGGGCTTGTCACCAAGGGATGTTATTATTGAACATTATTTTATTATTTGGAGCTCAATTAGGCCAAATTATGCAAATCAAACTCATTAGTGATTGTATAAATAGAAGTGAGATGATTCATTTTGATCATCATCACTTGGATTGGATTAGTATCTCTTATGAGATTTTCGCAGTTTTCGCTGAGATGAATTTTTGGAGCTTTTCTTGATGCACTATGATGTTTGGATTTTGCTATTGTCTTTGGAGCTTCTCTAATGCAAAGTTGATAAATGGATATACTCTCTCTCTCATGTAAGTCAAAATTTTGATGCTATTCTTGTTATCTTATTGGTTAACTGCATGTATGTTGTTATCTTTATTCTTGTATGGATTAAATGTAATGCGGAATTCTTCTGGGACCTTGAATAAGTGATTAAATGCATGCATTAAATTTTGAGGGATTGGGCAAATGTTCCTCGAGGCACCTCTTAGGTTAAAGACCTTGAAACTATCTGCTTCACAAATTTGAAGTATAAATCTCTTTTGATCTAATCGCTGCACTCCGGGAGGCAAGCAAAGATCAATTAGGGCTACTTAGCTCACGAAATTTCATGATCTATGTGTATCTTAACTCCATTAAGCCCAAGCAATAAGGCACCGATTCTGATATCCCTTTGGTGGTCAAGATAACATTTCTTTTGTTCATTTCTTCTGATTCTAGGCGTAAACCCCAGAAGGTCTTCTAGGGCATCACACGAAATCATTTGTAGCCATCCAAAACCCTTGAAAATTTGTCCACTACTGCGCTATAGTTTGCACAAAAGGTCCTGCAAATTTCAAGCAATTCCGACAGTAGAATCCAAGATATAGCAAGCCCTAGCCACAAGACCATTTCTTGCCATAGGTTGATTTTGGGCTAGTGACCTCATTAGGACCATTGCATCAAAATCTCAAAAGAAAATTTGTCCTTTGATCCTCTTCTCTTCCTTAATTAGGTCAAGCCCCTCCTTGGTTGATAAACTCCATACCCTTGACCTAATTTTGGTCCACTTGGTCCTGTGTGGTCTCGCAACTTTACAATTCCAACTCCACAAAGATCACATAAAGACCAAGTCTCCATAAGGATTTATAAGCCTAGGAATGATCTTTACAAAGATACATTCCCAAACCCTAGCCTCGAGAATCCTCTTAGCCCTTCATAGGGAGCCTATCACCATGCTTTCCAAGCAAGAAAGCCACACAATTGAGTCTCTCTTATGAATAGGCCTTGGGAATCACCCATTATCATTGTGATTCGTCTTATACCGGGTCCCCTCCCATTGGTGAAAGTACGTAAAGAGCAAGGAGCCTTATCTAAGGTGACAATGGGCTATCGCTCCATTGTTGCCCTTGACCTACTAGTTGCCCTATAGGATCCCCTCCTAGGACAACTACTAGTTTGAGCGGTAACAACACCTCAATCGAAGGTTTCCACTACATGACAACTAAATCACTCAATTGATGTTGATTTGTTTTTTTTTTTATTCTTTGTGTGAGTGCTCAAAGACACTCAATTACACTTACACCCACAAGCACTACATGTCTGGCCCAAGATCTAAACTTCGAGAAGGGAGCGTGGTTTGGGATTTTTTTTGGGGGGGGGGGGGGGGGGGGGGGGGGGGGGGGGGGGAAGGGAAGTTTGACTACAGCGTCCATACTATGAACAATTTGCCTAAAAATGTCCATTTTGGTTGAGATTTTTGCTGCTGACACTAATCTAATAATAATAATAATAATATCCATTTTTAAGGTCACAGCCAAGCTAGACACCAAATTGGTGTATGAGACCCGCTTGTTTGTGGGACAAGTGACCCACCTCCGCACAGCGATTTGACTGCTAAGTCTACGAAGGGATACATACGTTACCTCCCTCTAGTTTTGAACCTGTGACCTCTTAGGAGGAAACACATGCTCTTAACCATTAGGCCTACTCAAGCTATATCTAAAAGTCAGTGGGCACATTCTTTCCCAAAAGAAGGAAATGCTTGTTGGTAACTTCGTATGATCACATCCCATGCATTCCTTGTTAGATCATCCTATTATCCCCCCCAAAAGAGCCTTCTCTAGTGAAGAGGGGTAAGAAAAAGAGTACTGTATTCAATAGCAATTCTTGCTTGAAATTTTTGAAAACATTGTAGTTCCATAAAATATGCTTAAACCATTTTTGCTTTATGATGAACCACGTAATGCCCATTGGTCAAACTAAAATGGTGCAGCTGATCCTTGACCACTATTATTATGAAAAGTGATGACTTATGTACTTGAGACTTCAAGGAAAAATGGGACTTATATATGCCTTGACACTGCTTAATCCATCTTGTCTCGTGATCCTTAAAGGCCCTCTTCCAATGAAGTCGATTGGGAACTTGAACTCATTACAAAATGTACAAAACTGATTAGACTAGTTATCTTGCAAATACAGTAGTTTTTTCTAAAATATACGAACATACAAAATATAATTAAGTTGACTGGGAGCTCTAAATATACAAAATATCACAGAATTGCACTATTGCAAAACTATGAGATTGAATACAAAATAGCTCATAAACATAGATTTGTTCCCCTACACAAAATTGTTATGTTTAGAAACACAACAATATCCAGTAGAATGTTAAATCATTGCAAAGAGAAAAATAAATTCCTTGTTTTTCATTCTTCCATGTGAATAGTGTTACTTTATGTGATCCGGATTCTAAGCAATATCCTCTTGCTGATGCTGAGATATGGACCACGTTGTCCAAATATTCTTACCTATATTTTCTTTTTGATTTTTTCAATGCCAATGTCACTCCTGCTAGTGCATTCCACACAGTAATTGCTGATGTGTCATGCACAATTTCTTTTTTCACAATTATTATGAGCAAACAAATTCATTCTATGATTGCTGTAAAACCATGGATTGTCTTGCAGTTGATGGAGGGGCACTTATTACTGACTAGAGTTCTTGTAGAAATACTAGATTGCCGCATTATTGGATCCTCAAAGGTTCCTCATGGTCGACGCTTAGTGTACAAGGTACCTGGCACATTTTTATTATTTTGTTGTGGTTTACTGTATATCTCTGGGTTCAACAATGATTTTTCTTTGCAAATGAATGACAGCTTATCAGTACGTTCCTGTTTCCGGAATCTACTTTCCTTTGGCATGATGAGGAAACCAATGGTAATAGCATACCATCTGGAGTTCAATTTGGTATTATAGGAACATCTCCAGAAAGTGATCGTGTCTTTCAATCAAAATGTGCTACACGGGCAAGCCGTGACAAGGCATTCCAGTTATTGATTTGTTTAGTGACTCATTGTATAGAAAGCCTCCATGAGCTTGTTGAATTGCTTGTCAAAATACACTTTACAGATGACTTAGTTGATTGGGAACAACCATCATCTTATGGACAGAAGACAGCAGGTGGCTATGTTGGGCTTAAGAATGGAGGTGCAACATGTTACATGAATTCTGTTTTTCAACAGCTCTTCATGCAACCTGAAGTTCGGAAGACCGTGTTAAGTTGTGTAGAATGTGCTGATGTGGAGAAAAAAAATTCTGTCTTTTTCCAAATACAGGCCATGTTTGGTGCTTTACTAGGCAGCAGTTTGGATCATTACACTCCACAAGGTTTTTGGGGTGCTTTTCGTGATTATGATGGCTCACCTGTAAATATACGAGAACATCAAGATGCATTTGAATTCTTCAATCGGCTTTATGATGCAATTGATGAGACTCTCAAGGCTTATCATCCGGAAACTACATTGTCAAAAATATTTGGTGGCATATTTGCACAGCAGGTAATGGGACATCATTGGTTCGGAATATTTTATTGAGACTATAGCCACTGGTTAGACATGTATTGATTTAATTTGAGTGGATGTTCAATCTGTCAGCATGTTGTTAAACAGTTTGTGAACTGGAAACCACCACTGGTAGGATTTGATCTCTCTGTCAGGTTGCTTTTTGAGATTTGTGAAGATCCATATTCCCATCAGGAGATGTTTGACTGCTAGATAGTTTTGACTTCCATTTGTTTTTCTGATGTACTAAATAATTTTTTGCTGACAACTATTTGATTTTTATTTTCAGGTTATTTGTCGTGGTTGTCGTCACAAAAGTGAGAGAGAAGAACCATTTGCCGCAATTAGTGTTGATGTTAAGAATAAGAAGAATTTAATTGAATCGCTTAAATCATTTGTCCAGGGGGATTTACTTGAGGGTGAAAATGCATACTATTGTGAGAAATGTAACAAGAAGGTTGATGCTTTAAAGCGAACATGTATAAAATCATTGCCAAATACACTAGTAATCCACCTGAAGCGTTTTGACTTTGATTATGAGACAATGCAAAGACTGAAGTTGAAGGACCGATTTGAGTTTCCGATCCACCTGGATATGAAACCATTTACTGTAGAAGGTCTTGCTTTACAAGAGAATGAAAATTTGGAAATTACTGATTCCAGAAATTCGGATAATGGCTCTATAGAAGCTAGCAGTGAGCATACAACTGTTAGTGAAGGCAATCGAATTGTTCCTGGTGTTTCCATACCAGATTCATTTTATCAGTATGATCTTGTTGGTGTTGTTGTTCACACTGGAACGGCATTTGCTGGGCATTACTATTCATATATAAAGGAACGCCCTGGAGATGGTCTTCTCAATTGTCGGAGAGCAGGAACTGGAGGGTATGTAGCTGATGCAAAGTGGTAATTGACATATGTCCTCAATTTTATAGTCTTATGTGGTTGTTTTTCTTACTAGACTCTAGATAGACTTCCATCTTTTTCTGATCTGTGGAAGGTCTCTTCTAATTGTTTGTTTATTCTCAATATGATATAGACCAAATCCAGACACTCAAATTAGTGTCATTTGTTATATACAGTCAAGTTACATTTGATTTGCAGACAAATTACCAGTCGTGTATGCGTTGTGTTGCCATTCAAACTCTCTCTTAACAGGAGAAGTCCTAACCACAGTGGCAGAGCCTAGAGGCAACTCTCAGGTAAGCCACCCACTGTCACCATGGTGGCATTAAGCCACTCTTCAGATTACGGAGAAGGCTTTTTAGCCCATGGGGGAATCTCTATGGTCAAATTTAGTGAGTTCATCATAATGGTGTGAGTTATCAGTAACTTGACTTACGAAAAACTTGCTTATGAAGATCAATTTGATTTATAGAATTAATGATCATAAGAAGTGCAAGGAGTCCTAGTAAAATGTTGGAAAAGTTCAACAAAGATTGAATAACATGAAACTTCCAAAGAAAGTTTCGTGCAATTGTCCAAATGTATAAACCATAAATTATCCATGTCACGAGCTTTTGAAGTTATTAGGATAAAACTGTATGAGTGAGTTGTTTTTTTCTCAAAATAGCGGAAGCTAAAGTTGTCATCAATGTGACTTGCCACAAAACAATACCATTTTAATTAAGCTAAAATTTCACTGATCAGATTTGAGGGACAAATGAAAGAATTTTGAATGCTAAAGCACCACAAACTTCTCTCAGTGCTGTGATTTCAAAATTAGTATGAGAGGAAACAGCAATAAGATGAGATAATTCTTATTAATGTCCAACAAATGACAAGTAGCTCAATGGAACTGAAGAAGAGTACAATCAGTATGAGCACAATGTGGGAGTGTAAGTGCAGCTCCTAGAAAATGCTGAAAATAACATGAAAGAACGAAACAAGCGGTAGTGCTGCTGCCACACGCATATAAAATAATCCACAGGTAAGAAAACTTTGCTGGAGTGATAAACAAATGACAAGAGACTTATCATTGAATTCCTAGACTTATATGCTTCTTTGCTAATTTCTTGCTTCGAATCTTGCCCAGAGTTCTCCTCTTTGTCATCTTCAACATCTGTTATTCCATTCACAGTATCATTGCATTTGCTGTAAAAAAGTTCATACATATTCTTATATTTTGCTTCCAATGCTGCTTTTTCTTCGAAAAAATTGGACACTGGCTCATCATGTTCAGCAGGCATCTCTTGCAATGGTTTCACTTGCTTATTAATTTGGGAGGTATGATTCAAAATATTCTGAGGAGGTTTCAACGGCAGTTTGCAACTAAATGTGGGGATAAGAAAGAATTGTTGCATGCAAAGGATAATTTATAGGAGTATATGTAAGAATCACCCTTCTGCTGACTGTCATTGTTTCCCCTTGGGCGTCATCACTGGCAGAAGGGGAGCCCTTCCAGTCGGTGCCAATGTGATGATATCCTTTCTCAATTGTGGCTTAGAACCATGATAGACCATACATCTCAGAATTGAAATTAGTAAAGGAAAGAATCATCCAATCATGGACCATGTCAATATATCTTATGTGTGTGTAAACCTTTAAAAGATGTTCCAATGATAAACTGCCAAATCCAGTTGTGAGCTTAATGTTCAAAGATCACTCATCACCAACCAAGCATTAATTCTGAAATTGCAAGGTCAATATTTGGAATGTTTAATGTCTGCAGTGTATATTAAGTCAAGGCAACTCAACTATGAACAGATCCATAATCACAGAACCGGTCCAAACACATTGTGACCTAAGTTGCTTGTCTTGGGTTGGCAACAAAGAAAATTTCAGTGATGAAATTCAGTACCAGTTGTGAGCTTAATGTTCAAAGATCACTCATCGCCAACAAGCATTAGTTCTGAAATTCCAATGTCAATATTTGGAATGGTTCAGGTCTGCAGTGTATATTAAATCAAGGTAACTGAACTATAAACAGATCTATAACTACAGAACTGTTCCAAACACAGTGTGACCTAAGTTACTTGTCTTGGGCTTGAGTTCGAATTTGATGACCTTCAACAAAGAAAATTTCAGTGATGAAATTCAGTATTAAATTCAACATATACAAAATTTCGAAAATCATAAAAATATATGAAATAAAATAAAAAAATTGTTGTTCCAGTTTCCTATTAGAGAACAATTCATCTAACAACTTAAAAATATATCGTATCATATTATTTCATTAGAAACAAGGTTTATTGTTTATATATAAAGGCACTGATAACAATAACAAATTGCACCATAATTAATAAAGACAAGTTTGTTTAGCCATGGTTATCAAATGGGATATAGAGTTTACCTTTTATACATTAAATTAATACCTTTTAGGACAATATGAGACCCTATAATGTGATTGAGAGACGGACTAAATAAAATTAAATTGTGATATAAATTACATTTGATTATCATTAGCACTGTTGATAATATTGGTGATATTCGAAAATATCACGATATTTTCGGCAAAATGATATATCGCTGAGAAAATATCGGCAAAATATCACGATATTTTGAAAATACCGGCAAAATATTGCCATATTTTTAAAATATCTGCTATGTTTAAAAATCTGAAAAAATTGATTTTTTATGCTTGCCGATATTGCTGATAAGAGGTTTTCTTGACCCTCGCCGATATTATGCCGATACCATTATTATCAACACTGGTCATTAGTGTAGGATGTGTGTTCTGCAAATGATGCTGGAAAGGAATGAAAACAATGGTAGCATTTGGGCGGCTAAAGCCTCAGGGGAAATGAAAAACACATGTAGCAGGCAGCTAGAGTTTGAATTTTTTCAGAAACTATTTTTATACTCCGCCGAATTCTGTTCCTGACATCGACTTTCAGTGAACCCGCTTACAGGAAAATTTCCAAGGTCTACTTTCATTGAATCCGCACACTTACAGGCAAATTTCCAAGGTCAACTTTCATTGAATTCGCACGCTTGGAGGCAAATTTATTCTATTTGGAGTATGAGTTTGAGATCAAGTTTGGGTTTAATTTGCAATTTACCGAACTGAAGTTGAACTTGTTCGAAAAATCTTCACATTCAATGAATTTTGGATTTCAAGCCAAAAATGGGCAGAATGTGGTGACTTAGAGTGTGACAATGGATTAAATCCGAGCTATTTACATTCCTAGCTATGTTTAAAGTCCATAGGGAACAGTGAGCAATACTCAGTGATTATTATGGGTCAATTTATGCCTCAGGCATCTGTTCATATGTTAATGCATTAAGATTCAAGCTCACTTCTCAAAGTGGTGATTCATTGAACTAGCAAATCAGAACAAGTGTTTGATTTAAGACATTCAAAAGATTTAATTTCAGAGTTATGAACTAGTCACCGACGAGATAAGGAAACGGACCTGTAAACGTAAAGCCAGGACTTACATCTGCCTTTAGTTCCTTTAGTGTGTTAAAAACCACAGATTTAGTTTGAGTCTGTTCTTCAGTGCCAAATGCAGGGGTAAACACAGCAAAGGGGATGCTGCACAAATCTGCCAAGTTGTTTGGTTATTATGGCGTTAATTAAGTTTGTATGAAATATGTGTAGCAATAAACCATGAGACATTCAAGAAATTCAAATCCCATACATCATAAATGAGTTCCGATTTATAAGTCAAATCCCATACATCATAAAGCATTGGAAGAGGATTTTTAGCAAATCTGTTTAAGACGACCGGAAATTGCAGAAGAAAATTATCTTCAAATCTTTGTGAGCAGCAGTGATCAATAATAAAATAGTGAATCATTTGAGCCTTAACAGCAGATCACAAAAAGGTTTTAAGCATTGATTCTCTACTCATCAATATGACGATCAGA
Source organism: Pinus taeda (assembly GCA_000404065.3). Lineage (NCBI taxonomy): Eukaryota > Viridiplantae > Streptophyta > Pinopsida > Pinales > Pinaceae > Pinus > Pinus taeda. Next base: position 58,622 of record APFE030710941.1, on the reverse strand, counting down.
AAGAGGACCAAACGTTGCAAAAGAGATGAATAATGTGTTCCAAACCAGTGTCAAACCCTTAGATAGCAGTTTACTTCCCTTAGATAGCAGTTTACTTCTGAATAATGTTTTTAATTCTGTCCGCAATAGTAGACCCACCAAGGGTTGCTTCCTAAAAGAAGTCGGAAATGCCCAGTCATTTAGCTGTTTGTGGATTTTAGATGCCAGTCATGTGAAACACACCACACAAATTTGCTCAGAAATCTCTTAAGTGATGTATGATATATTTTATGTGAAGAGAAAAGTATGACAGCAAATCAATTTAAGATCTAGCTAGTAAACGCAGAGATTTGCAGAATTCAAAATTTCAAGTTAACAATCTAAATCTAATAATTTAAACCCGTCAAATCTTAGACCAGTGCTTGACTTTCACTTGGGTTGTGGTGCTCACAATGAGGGTTGATCTCTGTATCATGTCTTGGGATTCAAGGCAACCATAAGGTTTTACCCAAAAAGTTCCCTCAAGAGACACTTAGATGCTCCACGATCTTGGTGGAGACGAGAGTGTATGACTAGCTCTTCCAAGTAGCAGGAAGTAGCTTCTATCCTATCTTAAAGTAAGGGTTAGAAATTGAATGAATATTTAATAAATCGAATACCTAGATCTAGGAATAAATGGCGAAGGACCAAGAAGTAATTTTTACATCATGAAGTTTCTCCAGCTATAGCAAATTCACTCTTCTCGTGGCTCCTTGATCCACCTCAATCTGTCTCATACAGAAGCTCTTGTTAACATTATACAAGCAAAACCCTAAAAAATGATCAAGATAGACTTAAAACACAAGTATATGATAGACAAGGTGCTTTCTCATATTCTTCAACTGGTTACAAATGAAAGAGATGCCCTCTTTTGTAGATAAGGAGTCCTACTCAAACCATGGGTGGGAAATCATGTGCCAGCACAATACCATAGTCAAATCAGTGTTATTGCAACTGGTGGAACTGGTCAGTCCGACTAGCTTGGAGGCAAGGCCTGTTTGAATTGGTGCTTTAGATCATTTTATGTCAATTCAGAACTGAACTGAACTGTTCCATACAATGCTGTACCATGCAACTAGGGACACCAAAAACCTAATTAAAAAAATACAAAAAATTATCAGGAGCTCAACTGTATAATCCCCTTGAATTTTTAAATATTATTTCATGCTTTTCTCTTAATATACAATGCAATGGTTCTAACTTCTTTCAATTTTATGCTTTTCCAGTATTGCTAGCTAAAGATAAAAATAAAAGGAAATTTATATTAATGGCTGGTAGATATGAAATAGGTCAAGGCGACTTCCTTCAATGGAATAGTGGACTTCATCCTGACAGGGTTCTTTCTTTTTCCTAGGTGGATGTCATTCGATGATAAGCAAGTTCAAGCATATGATCTCAAAAATTTAGAAAAGGATTGCTTTGGAGGAAAATTTACTGTTGATGTTTATGACAACTTCCTCAAAACAAATTCTCCACAAGTAAGAATATTCTCTAGATTCTAAGCACTGTTGAATTTCATTCTAATTTATGATTTTTCCTCGTTCTTTGTTTTTCATTTGCATATTTATCTTGAGCATATCACTTGCAGGAATATGATAAGCCGAATAGTGCATATATGCTTCTGTATGAACGAGCAAGATCTGAGGTAGAGAAAGCAATTATTTTCTTTTAGTTTGTTGAAACATTTATTCATTCTTTCTGTACTCTTATTTAATAGTGGGCTATGTGGTTGGCAGGTCTTTTTGGATTCCCCTGCACCGAGTGCTAATTCTTGCATAAAAGGTTTTTCACATATGCATTAATTCTGTCGTTATTTCCCCTTTGTTTTTGAGACTCTGTCCTAAACCAGTTTTCTTCTTGCTATTGTGCACAAGATGAAGATGGAGATGCGTTGATGAAAGAGATCCAGCAAGTGGAATCAACAGAAAAGTACAAGCTTCCTACATTCTCCAAATACACTTTTATTGCCTTTGTTGGGCTGAAACTGTTATAGTATTTAGCATGTGTTTCTTCCTCTGGGTTTTGTTCTTATCAAGGTTTTGTTGCATTTGTCAGGAATACTTATATAGAGATGCCCCCATCAATTCACCTTTGTGTGTGGAAAGAAAATTTGAAGTAAGTCCTGATTAATTTTTTTCATTCATGTTTTAGGGTTGGAGCAACACTGACAAAACTTGCATGCGGTCAATTTTCCTTGTCTACAGATTTGTACACGAGATGCATCTCTTGGATAAGGACTATTTCCGGTTCCTTTTGAAATTGGTTGAAGCAAACGTTGATTTGATAGATTCAAGGTGCGTTAAATTTTGCATAACGACAAGTAATTGTAAGTAATTATTTCATTGATTAATGGGCTGTTTCATTATGGGTCCATGTATTTTAGGGAAAGGTAATATCTTACAAGGGAAACTTTTTCTAAGATAACTGCTTTAGTATTTGGGCTACACATTTACCCTAGCAGCTTGAGGCACACTTACAGTCTTAGGTACTTACAAATTATTGGTCTGCAATTTCTAAGTTCTATTTCAATTCCCTAAATGCTAAACAAGGCAGACAAAGACACTTGGACAATTTGAAAGGATAACTTTAATCGAAATTAGACATTTGCAGTGCATAACTAGCTATAAATTATTGCCCAGCACAGATCTACAACAAAATTAGCAAAAACTGTAGGGAATGTGAATGTGGATATACTGGATAAAACTGGACAAAATACATGTACAGATCATGAAATAATTTTTCATGATGTGAACGTGATGTTGTCCAAAATGAAACACTTTTCTAGAATGGAGAATACAGGAGAAGATATTTTGTATGTTTTCCACCCATTCAAATAGAGTGAGGCAAAGTTCAACAACCAAAAGGAAGACATGTTTTGTATGTTATTGTGGTAAGCAATTATTTGTTTTCTGAATAGTGCTTATGACACTTCCTTTTATTTGGTAGTTATGAAACACGAGGCATTAATGTCGAACAGATGACCAAGAAGTGGATCAATAGATGCCAGAGAGTACAATGAATGGTCAATCCTATAACACTCCTAGATGCTAAATAGTAAAAACTTAAAAGATAGCAAAGTGGAAAGATTCAACAATAAAATAAAAGAGGTGCAGGATCTAGGTGAAGTGGATGAGGAAAACCCTAAGAGGTGTGGGACCCTAGCTCAACATCAACGTCATCATTTTAAATAAAAGTAGTAGAGCCGAAAGAGGGAAAAGAGATGTTTTTGTCTATATGTAATGAACCGATTGGTTCATTTACATTGTGATGTATCCATTGAAAAGAGTATGTAAACTGATAATTATAAACTTCCATAAGAAAAACTATAAAGTAATATAATATTGATAGGAGAGTTTCATTACTTGAGTGGCCCTCATATGTAGTACTTCACATGTTGTGGTCCATGAGTGAGATCTCCTAGGCTTAATGTGCCTTGTTGGTTAGGTGAGAGGAGATTTGTCATCTCATACATCCACAACCAACAAGCTCAAGAATTGAATAGCATCACTGGCATTTATTGGTACCACTTGTAGAGACATGTTGAAAGAAACAAGTGATAAAATTGAGGGTATTGTGTTTGGATAGATCATTGTCTGATATATGTATAATGGAATGGGGTAGTGAGAAAAAAACAAAAGGAACAACAAGAGTCCTAGAATAGATAGTAAAACTTCCTTTTTAATCCCAAAGAAATAGGACATTTATAAACGAAATGCTATGTAGAAACAATCTTTTGGGGACATTGTCATTGGGAATCCTTTCAAACTATGTGAGGTAATATCTTTTGAGTAGGGAGATGATATTTTTATACTAAACAGAGATAACAACAATGTACGATGGAGGGTATCACCCACCAAAAGTAGGTGACTTATAGGAGAAACTCTTCTCCAATTCATCTCTTCTTATTGGCAGCCAGTTGCCCTTTACAACCACCTTGTAGCCGATGTGATGTGCCATTCATATCTTTGCCACCTACATCAGTCGTATGTCTCCTTGCCCATTTGTCAAGAACACATGTTGGAAGGTTGACAATTGATTAAAAGGTACTTTATTCATTTTGCAATCGGGTGCTTATGCTTGTTTGTATTTGGGCATTTTGGCATGGACTATTTGGAAGAAAGAAGGATCTTTGCGGTAGTCTTGTTCCCTCACCTTAGATGGAGGGTTAATTTTCAATTTTAGTCCAGTGGGACCTCCCCTAATGGCCTATGGCTTTAGGAAGGGGCACTACTTGGGAAACCATGATTGACATAGCAAAGCCCCATCTATCCATGTTGGAAATTGTAGCTAGGTTCAATCTTCATAATGACCTATTTGTAATCATGACATTGTATACTTTGTATAAAGAAAGAAAAAGAAAGAAAAGAAAATTTATATTTTATGTAAAGCGTGGGTTTCATGCTCAAGTTTAGACTCATTGTAACAAAGAAAAATATTTATTTTGTCAAGAAAAAGCCATTAATTTCTCCAAGACCAAGACGTCCCTAGTCAAGGACAAGTCAACCTAAGTGAGGGCTATTTGACACATCTCACACAAGTTCAATCTGCAATAGCAAAGGAGAAAAAGTGCTAGAAAGGACGAAGAAAAGGATTCGAAGTGTCTTGGGATCATCTATTTGTCTCCGCACGTGTGAAGTTAGGGTTTTGTGGTTGCAGTTGTAGGAGGTCGAAATTGCAGGGCCAAAAATTTGGGATGAGGTTACAATAGGTCGAAGTTTAGAAGTTTCCTTGAGAAAGACTTTGCTTGGGGGATGACTTGGTTTTGTGGAGGATCTTGGTCTTTGGTCTTTGGGTCTTGGAAGTCTCATTGTAAGAAGATTCTATAAGAAGTGAAGCATTCTTTCTGGGTTTTTGCCATGGAGGGGTTTTGCCATGGCTTGGAGCTTATATTTTGTGTACTTTGTTTTGTTGTGATCTTCATTGTTTTGGTAATTGCTTGATGAACAGAAAGTAATAAAAGTAATAAAAGGCCTACACAAATCACAAGTAATTATTAAGTTTAAGGAAAAGCATCTATAATACATAAGTCTTCTAATTTTACAACATGGTATCAGAGCTAAGGTGCAAGAAGGAGACTGAAGATCACATCTTAGTTGACACTATGGCAAGGGTTATAAGGAAGGGTTTCAAGTTTCTTGGGAATCTTGCTACATCTATCAAGGATTGCATATTGAAGATCATCTCCAAGCTAGCGATGGAGGTTTGTTCTCCGCTTTATCTGACACTTTCAAGGACAAAAATGTATGGGTTATTGATAGTGGTTCTTCCAGACACATAACAAGAGAATGCAGTCAACTTCAGACCTTGTCAAAAGGAGTCTCCTCTCACTCAATCGAACTTGGAGACAAGAAGAGCTATCCAGTGAAAGGGTTGGATCTACTTCGTTGGAGCTCGAGTTTGGTGGAAGTATTCACCTCAACAATATTCTATATGTTCAAGGTTTGAAGAAAAACTTACTTTCTATTTCTTATCTAGAGGATAAGGGTGATAAAATAACTTTTGTTGATGGCAAGGTTTTGGTTTGGGGTAATGGATCTAGTATTGATAATTATAGGGTAATTGGGATTTGTGAGGGGACATAATATAGACTTTTAAGGGACATTATCTTGTCCACTTGGATGTAAGCCCTTCTGGACTATGGCATAGAAGGTATGGACACCTTCACTATAAGCTTTTTCCATGTCTAAGTGAAATGGTCAATGACATCTCTGAATTAAAGGAAGATCGTGAAGGGACCTGTAAGGGATGTGCTCTATCCAAGAACATGAAGAAGCCATTTTCAGCAAGCGATACCTGATCTAAAGAAGTTTTAGATCTCATACACTCAGATGTTTGTGGACCTATGGCAATGAAATCTCTTGGTGGACATCAATATAATGTGACCTTCATTGACTATTTCTTTAGGAAAACTTGGCTATACGTCCTCAAGAACAAGGATGAGGTATTCAAGAAGTTTCAAGAATTCAAGAATAAGGTGGAATATCTAATTGAGAGAAAGTTCAAGACTCTCAGGTCCGAAAATGGTGGAGAATACACCTCCAAAGAACTAATAACATTTTGCAAGGAAGTAGGGATTAAGAGGGAGCTAATTGTTCCTTATAATCCTGAACATAATGGCATGGCTAAAAGGAAGAATAAAACAATTGAAGAATGTGTCAGGGCTATGCTACATGATCAAGATCTCCCTCAATTCCTATGGGGAGAAGCATGTATGGCAATTGTTTACTTGCAGAACCAAACTCCTCACAAGATTCTCAACAATGTGACTTCAGAAGAAGCATTTAGAGGAAAGAAGTCAAGTGTGGATCATCTTCGAATATTTGGGTGTCTTGTGTATATTCATATACCCATGGACAAGGGAAAGAAGTTGGATCGTACATGTCTAAAGGAAATCCTTGTTGGGTACAATGCTTCATCAAAGGCATGCACAATCTATGTTAAGGAGGATTGTCAAATTGAAGTAAGCAAGGATGTCTTGTTTGATGAAAATGTAGCTAACAGGAAATCAAAAGATGTTCCACTCGACTCTAATGAAGAAGAGATACCTGTCTTTGGGGAAATCTCAAGGGACAATGATGGTCAAGAACAAACATCTACTCAAAAGGATGTTGAAGGTCCAAGTGAACCTGTGCAACAAGCAATTGTTCCAGAAATACGAAAGAGGCCTGCTTGGTTGAAAGCTACTCTACAAGAAGTAGAAGGACGCACAACTAAGGAGCTCCCCAGAGAGAAAATTACCGAAGAGGTATTTTGGGTATGCTACATATATGACAAAGCTCATTGAAGCGAAACCTTCTTCCTATGAAGATGCGACTAAACATCAAGAGTGGAGGAATGCAATGCAGGAGGAATACCAACCTTTCATGAAGAATGATGTCTGGGAGATTGTCCCTAGGCCAAGTGACAAATCTATAGTCATTTCAAAATACATTTACTAGATAAAGTACGTTGTGGATGGGAGCATTGATAAATACAAAGCAAGGTGTGTAGCAAGAGGCTTCTCACAAAAATAAGGTATTGATTACAAAGAAATCTTTGCTTCTACAACTAGATACGCAACAATAAGATCACTTGTTTCTTTAATTGTTATTATGGGATGGAACATCCATCAAATGGATGTTAAGACAACATTTCTTTATGGGACTATATTGATGAAAACATTTACATTGAGGGAGACTCATGTCTGTAGGTTGAAGAAAGCTCTATATGGCTTAAAGCAAGCACTTAGATCTTGGTATGCAAGAATGGGTGCATACCCATTGAGAGTTTGTTTTGCCAAGTGTTCTGCAGATCCTAACTTATACATCACGGTGGTCTAGGGTGAACCAGGCATCATACTCTTATATGTGGATGATCTACTTATCACAGGTTTAGAGCATTGAATTCAGAAATGCTTGAAGCAGTTAACAATCGAGTTTGATATGAAGGATCTTGGGATTATGCATTACTACATGGGCATAGAAGTTTGGCAGAAGCGAGGTGAAATATATCTTGGCCAGGTAAATATGTGATCAAGATTCTTCATAAGTTTGGTGCGATGGATAACAAACCTATGATGACTCCTATGATTACCAATCTAAAGAAGTTGAGTGGTTCAAATTCTAGTTCGATGGATCCTACTTGCTACAGATCGTTGGTTGGGTCCTTATGTATTTGGTGAATACAAGACCTAACATTTGCTTTGCAGTAAATGTCCCAAGTCAATTTTAGATGGCGCCAAAACATGATCATTGGATTGCAGCCAAGCATATCCTAAGATATTTGCATGGAACCATATATCATTGCCTCATGTATATTGGTAATGGAATCCAACTCATGGGATATACAGATTTAGATTGGGGTGGCAGTAAGATAGATGGAAGAAGCACAACAACTGGATGCTTCAACCTAGGGTCTTCCATGGTCTCATGGATGAGCAGAAGGCAGGATACATTTGCTTTGAGTAGTGCTGAAGCTAAATATGTTGCCGTAAGAGAAGTTTGTCAAGAAGCAGTGTGGATCAGGGAATTATTATCAGACTTGTTCGAAGGACTACTTAGCCCTACAGGGATACATTGTGATAATGAAAGTTGCATAAGATTTACAGAAGACCTGACGTTTCATGTTAGGACGAAGCATATAAATAATAAGTACCACTACGTTAGAAGCTTGGTATGAGATGGGGTCATGGAGCTGCACTATCTACCTACATATGAACAGGTAGTTGATATTTTGACTAAAGTGTTAGCAAACAAGAAGCTTGAGTACTTGAGAGGTAAGCTTGGTTTGGTAGACATGTCCTCCCTAATTGAGAGGGAGTGGTGTTAGATAGTTCTTGTCTTTATGGGTCATGTACTAGACCAGGACTAACAACCGTAAGTCTTAGTGAAGGTCGTAAAGAAAGAATGGAGTCCAAAGGATTGGATAAGCATCTTAGATTGGAACTTCTTATGGATTGTAGAATCCAGTAAAAAAAGTTGTTGACTGATACTCTTTGAGGATGAGGTAGGACATCCAAGATAAGAGTAGTTGAAGAGGACCGATATTCTTTGAGGATTTAGGATTGGAAATCCAAGATAAGAATATTCCTAAAAGGACATACTTGATGAACATCTAGATGGGGTATGTGCCTTAGAGGTAGTGTGGCAGCTCACGCAAAGCCTCCTAGCATAATGGTCTTGAATGAAGTTGAGCTTATCTAGTTAAGGCCTTCAAGGACAATGTTGGTAATGATATATATGTTTGACAAAGATGGCTTATCAATTTGACTCTTCTTATGAGAATGCTTCAAGGATGAGATTCCTTGTACCATGTGATGGGATTATGAATACCTCCCTAGTTAAGAGGGAGTGATGGAAATTGTAACTAGGTTTGGTCTTGATAATGACCTATTTGTAATCATGACATTGTATACTTTGTATAAAGAAAGAAAAAGAAAGGAAAAGAAAGAAAAAACAATTTATATTTTATGTAGAACATGAGTTCATGCTCAAGTGTAGGTCAAAAGCATGTTCTTCGTGCTTCTAGGTCTTTTTAGGACAAAGAAGAATTTTTGTCATGTATTATAGTCCCATTCAGATTCATTGTAACAAAGAAAAATATTTATTTTGTCAAGAAAAAGCCATTAATTCCTCCAAGACCAAGTCGACCCTAGTCAAGGACAAGTTAGCTTAAGGGAGGGCTATTTGACACCTGAAGAAGGCTTTAAATACAAGGAGCTCTACGTCCTTTGAGACACACATTTCACACAAGTTTGATCCGCAATAGAGAAGGAGAAAAATTGTTGGAAAGGATGAAGAAAATAATTCGAAGTGTCTTGGGATCATCTATCTCTCTCCATACGTGCGAAGCCTAGGGTTTTGTGGCTACCATTTGCAGGTGGCCGAAATTGCAGGGCCAAAAATCTAGGACAAGGTTGCAGTAGGTTGAAGTTTGGGCGCTGCCTTGAAGAAGAATTTTTTGGGGGGGATGACTTGGTGGTGGGGAGGATCTTGGGCTTTGGTCTTTGGGTCTTGGAAGTCTCACTGTAAGAAGATTTTATAAGGAGAGAAGCATTCTTTCCGGGTTTTCCCCTTGGAGGGGTTTTGCACTGGGTTGGATTCTATATCTTGCATACTTTGTTTTATTTTGATCATCATTGCTTTCGTAATTGCTTGATGAACAAGAACTAATGAAAGTAATAAAGGCCAACACAATTCACAAGTGATTATAAAGTTGAAGGAAAATCATCTATAATACATAAGTCTCCTGATTTTCCAACCATCCCTACTTCATACATACCACTTTACATCTTACATTACAATCCCTTATTCCACCTCTCTTCTTCGCATTCCACCAACCATTGGTTCGTTGGGATTTGGCATCCACACATCCTCATACCCTGGTAGGGCCTGGAAATGCACCCTTGGAGGTTGATGTAGCTGGAAGAAACAAAATAAGCATATAATGGCCACAAGAAAAACAAAAGAATAATCAAAATGCAAAAGATGGTCGGGACTTACAAATTAGCATGTGGGCAAAAGCCAAGCATGAGCTCTATGTCTATCATATGGTCATCCTTTGGTTCATGGGCCAATGTTGTCCTATCCCATAGAAGACAATGAACTGTTGCATGTTCCAACCCTTGATGGGTGATGAATTGCGCCATCTTAAACTGGGTAATAACTGCTATATATCATACAAAGCAAGCTCTCATTCTTAGAGCTATGAGCAATCATACAAAAAAAATCAAGAAAAAGCAAAAGGCGTATAAAGGGGTGGAAAAGAAAAGGCCGAGTTAACTCATGCATCCGTGGTTGCTCGCTCCACATCAATACACCCAGGATGAGGTACTTCATCACAACCGATCCCTTTGACCACGACACATGGCCATGATGTCATCTCCCCTCCGTGCCATCATTATTCACATGGCACCTATCAATTGAAGGGTGGACCAAGGACATGTCACTTCCCCTTGGGGTTAAGAGCACTTAATAGGGTCGTCTATTAACCACCCCTACCAAGGGAGGTTACACCATTACGTGACTAAGGCCCCAATTTTGGAAGAAAAACCTTATATGAAGTGTTAATTTGCCATTTTTTTCAATCTTGGTTCACTTAGATGCAATAATGATTATTGTAGCTCATGGTGAAAAATGCAACCTTGCATATTGTGTGTAATTGGCATGTGGTACCATCTATATGTTTGAGCAACATAACTAGCGTCGAGGTCTTCCATGGGGACATATTGAGACCCATAGGTGATGTGTTGAGAGCCATGGCACTCCAGACAATTTTAGAGCATCATTTATAGCCATGGGAACCTTCAACATCCACAGTGTTCCTACATTTTCTTTATTATTCATGGGTTGTTGCACCTGGACTAGCATGCCGCCAACTAGCTTAGTAGTGATCACATGGTTTAGCAGTTGATCTAGGGCTCAAATGAGGTTTGTCTCTGGCCTTTAGACATGGGAGGGCTAGCACCATCTTCAATGCTCTCAACATTGGAGCAAAGCCAAACATTTACACCACTAGGAGACTCATGAGAACCATTTTGTGCCACAAGCACAAAGTTGGGATGCTCAGGATGATTTTCATAGAGACCTAGGGGCCAACTCCTAGACCTTGATTTTTGGAGCCCTCTACACTCGTTATGCCTATGGCGACATGACATCAATATTTCAACCCTATTGTTAGGAGATTTATGTTGAAATATTGTAGTTGCTTTTGGTATTTTAGTCAACAAAATCAAGGAGAATTAAATGGATGTTTTATTATTCATGTAGGCTCAAAACTAGACAAGTGGTCCTCATTTGACATTATCAACTTGACTTCTCTCAAGCAAATTATTGAGGTTTCTAAGTCTACCAGTTAGAAGCATTCCATGTACTTTACTGATTTATTCCTACCTACTTGTTTCGTTACTTAACAAGTTATTTACAATGTAAATACTGAAAATAAACACTAGTGCGTGCTCAACATATACAGATCATCAACTCAAGGAAACAGAAACAAGCACACAAAATGACACCGTTATTTTTGGACCAATGTCCCCAGAAAAACCTAATGCGGGAAAACCGATGCAACTATCTGAGGGTTTTCTTATTAAGCAATTTCAGGGTACAGTCTGGGTGCCAAATCCGGCTTACCCAATAGAGAATTTCCTTGGTAGTAGTACCTCTCAGTTTGAGAGAAATGTCCTAGTTGAAACCCCGGATAAACCTTCCAATAGCTCCTCAGCGCCAATCTGCCCCAAAAACCCCAACGTTTGCCTTTTTGGAATGCGTCAACCTCTCTCTGCCCAGCGCTGGCCCTGCGTCACCTTGAATGGACCCTCGTCAACCTCAGGAGGCCCTTTGTCAGTCTTCTGGCCCTCTGCGTCAGCAACGTTGGCCTCTCCAAAGCACTGCGCAACTCTTGGCTACCTCTTCGTGGCCCTGCGTGAGCCGTGGCTGCTACTGCGTAACTCTCTCGGGCTCCTGCGCTGATCTCCCGACACTATCTCTGCCTCTTTGTCTCTCTATACTCATTGCCCCTCAGCTGCAACTCTGATAACTAATTCTATCTCTCTTAGCATACCCCGCTCTAGAGAATAGAATGATTGATCATCTGGGTGCTCTCCAAGTGACCCTCAAGCCCACTCTTATACTTTTCTCATTAACATATCAACGACCGAGATTAAGCCCCTAATTAATGATTAAGATTAGATCTGGCTTGATCCAACTGCTGCACTGCAACTCAGTTACTGAGAAGTAAGTAATTGATCTCCCAACTCCGACCTCTCTGTTGGGCTAGAGACCTTCCTGATGCTGAAGCTCCCTTTGCCGCTGACAAGTGCTCCCTCTC